>JAUBWS010064732.1:0-14853 GCA_032270445.1 Darlingtonia californica | reverse complement strand
ATCTCGTCTAATCGGTGCATGTATTTTGAGTAATGCTTTCAATGCAACATAACAAACTTCTGCTAGAAAGGAAAGATTTGTTGTTAGTTTAGATTTTCAGTTGGAAATTTACTCAAAAATGTTCTTTGACGTTTTCTGAAAGTCTTTAGAAATAATAGCCTTTTAAATAAATTTTGAATTTTACTTTACACTTTGAAAACACATTTAAAATCTATAAGAAGACTCGGGGTTCTGTATCTCCGGAGAGAGACAATCCTCCCCCCCCCCCCCTCCCCCTATGTATCTCATGCTTGGGATATTGTATTGACTTGAAACTCAGCAGGTATCTAGATTTAGACGACGTCATCATAATGGAAACAATTTGATACATAATTTTGTCAATAAACTTCAGCTCATAGCAAATAAATCAAATTGATCAATGCTGAAGTTAGGCAATTTTTTTCTTTTGGGAAAAGTCACAAAAATCAGCACTAGTAATAATCCAAAGATTCTATCAACAAAAGAGTAGAAATAAGGTTACGATTCTTTAAACAGTTTTCGGACTTTTAATCAAACTTCTTGGTCATATCCAGTTGCTTAAAATTTGTAATTGAAAGATGATTATGTATCAAACTTGTAAAAATATTATCAATTTCAAATGATTTTCAAAAGTTTGTGCTCTAAAAATTTTGGTATTAAAGTTAGACAAAATAAATACGGTTGTCACCTTTTTTATCATTATTATTATTAATTTAATCTTTATACAGGATATTCGTTTAAGTTCTTTATACATATTTACAAAATATAATATACATAATAAAAACTGTTCTACCAACGAGTCCTGTGTAGATTCCGAACATTAGACAAAGTATGGGTAAAGAAATTTAAATTGAAAACAAGTGAGATAAAACTAATAAAACAAGCAAAATTGAGCTAGAGTTAGAGAATTAGAGAAAAAAGGAACATGCAAATCCACTAGCAAAGAGTAAAGGAATGAAAGTTCAGGATAAGTCCAAAAATCATGTGTTAAATAAAAATACATTATACATTACAATTACCAATTTGATGTGTGTTTCCAAGGAAATTTTAAAAACTTTGAATGTTAGAAAAGTTCCATTAAAAACGGCACTCTTAAAAAGGCTGGAAAACGCCCAATCACTCACCAACTCCTTCGCCTCAAACTTTTCCTTATTAAAACTTTACAGTTCAAAAGTTAGTTTTCGTATTTCAGAATTTTGAATGTTTGAATCTTGAAAGTTGAACAACACTAGTTTCAGTTACCTATATGTGAATCTCAAGGTTACACCAAACATAGATTCGAATTTCATATTTCTGACTGATCGATTAGGAAAAATGGGGCAATTTGTGAAATTCAGACCTTTTTCTAGGATATAGTCAAAATTGAGTGGAGAGGGGGGGGGGGGGGGGTATATGGCTTTTTTCCCATTTTCTCTGCTATCAGCACTTTGAATTTATGTCTTTAAGGTCAGTCAAAAAAAATACCCGAAAGATCAAACAATCTATCAAAATATCATTCCTTTGTTCCCTTTTCTTACAACACCCTCATTACGTACGGTACGTAATTATGTATGCAGTTTAGCTAAAAAAATTAAACTCCTGTACACAAAACATGTGTTGTACCACCTTGTATTGTAATCTCCAACCCTATTATTAATTCCGTTGGCCTCAGCCTCGACTTATAACCTTCATTTAATTCATATTTCTCTATTTGCACTTTGCACTACAGCACCCTGGTAAGGTTGCCCTAATTAAAACCCTCAACCCAAAGTCCACCCAAGTATGTCTTGTTTTCGTTTTTACATGCTGATGAATTAAGTTGGAAGTTCTTTAGTATATATCATGCATCGTCTTCGAAAAATATTCATTGGAGATTTTACGTTTTTATCGGATAGGTTCTTTGTATCATTAACAGTCTTTTAAGGACATATACAGATTTTTTTGCCAATTTTTAATCATCGACAACTATTTTATCCACGTTCAGAGGGTTAATTCTGTAGCCGGGAATTATAACTTTTGATCTTTCAAAGACATTGATAGAGATATATTGGTCATTTTTGAGATAAATATACGTTAACGTAGCCTAACAGGGTTCATCAGGTAATTCTTTAGTTTTTACCTTTTTTTGGCCTCGATAGATATTTTGGTAATTTTCCGATCATAGATCTACATTTCATGCAATCTAAAAAAGTTCACTGGGTAATTCTTAATTTTTTATCGATTAATATCTTTCAAAAACTTCAATAGAAATATTTCAGTCATTTTTGAACAAAGGTCTTATATCTAATGTAATCTAGCATCATGCGTTAATTTTTGTAAAGTGTGTACCGAAAAGACATCCAAAAACTTTCAAGGCTTTTATTTCAGCACACAAATCAATTTATTGCGATTTTTATATCACATAACTTTTTATAGCAGTTTCCAAAAATATTAAATTCAGTGTATTACAATTCGATTCCAAAAATTATTGAAGAAAGACTTTTGGCTTTAGATCATTTTTGCATTTTCACAATACAGAACATTTGCATCACAATGACACGGTTATTCAAAATTTTATGAATTTAATAACTTCCTTCATTCTCGAAGTTCAAATCGAACAAGCTTTTAAGTGAAAATTGCTGTTCAACACACCAGATATGCTGTAAAAATGCAAAATGCAAAAGAATTTATTACCAAAATAAAGCCAATTAAATAGCTTTTGCTTAAAGAAATAATGATTTAAAGTCAAAAGTTCTTCTTCTTAACTTTTGAAAGAATTGTTATATTTCGTTTGAGATGTTATATTTTTGGAGAATGCTAAAAAAGAGCTTCCCTGTGGTAAAAAAATCACAACAATTGGATAAGTGTGTGTTAAAAAATAAGCGATGAAAGGGTTTAGATAAGTATGTTTGATACACACTGTATCATTTGTAGTGCCTTTCAAAAACATTGATTGGGATATTTGTGACGTCCCGGAGGAAAACCAGTACAGTAGTACTATTACTTATTTTTTGTGATTTTACTGATTATTAATCAATTTAAAATTTTATAATATGATTCGAAATTGTGCTCAAGCTGATCATAAAGATCATTGTGACTGATCAGTAGCATCAACATAGTGATTCCATATTAATAAATTCGAAAGTCTAAATCCTAACTAACTTTTTTCCTGTGATTATGCTGATAAAAAGATCAGTAAAATCAGTAATCTGTGTACTGGTTTTCCATCTGGATTGTCACATTTTGGTCTTTTTCGAACTTGGATCTACATTTTATGTAATCTAGGAGTGCTAATTGGGTAATGCTTTAGTTTCATATATCATTTTTGATACCTTTTTTTAACCAACGTGGGTTCATCCGGTAATTCTTTAGTTTTTTATATCATTTAATATCTGACGAAAACATTACTGATAGTATAGAGATATTGTGGTCAATTTTGAACATAGATCTACATTTATGTAACCCTGAGAAAGTTTATTCAGTATGACCTTATAGTTTTTATTAGAAACTATCGATAGAATATTGTTGCCTTTTTGAACATAGGTCTATATTCTATGTAATATAAGAGGGTTTAATGGAAAACTCACATTTTCATATATCATATCATGCCTTTCAAAAACATAAATATAAATATTTTGGTCGTTTCTGAACACAGACATCGACTGAAATTTATTTACCTTGATCACTTAAGAGTTTTTCAGATATTTGTACTAAAGAATTATTTTTAAACCAACTTGTTGAATGGTATAGATCTAGAATTTTTACATGAAGGAAAAAAGTGTAAAAAATATCATTAAACCCTTTGGATGTGAGAGTTAAGTGCATTTTGGGGGAAAAATATTCTTTACAAGATTCGCATATGAAAAGGTAGGGAGCCGCGCACAAGCTAGTCATGTTCAACTTAAAAATTAGTTTTCTGTCAAAAAAAGTGGGTCTAAGACCCCGAAAAAGCTAAGTTATTGAGATATAAGCTCTCAAAGATTGACCTTTTAGGGGGTTCTTATATGTCTAAAGGGTTAAATTCAAATTCTGTGATCACATTCGATATTTCTATCTGATTCCAACACACTTAACCCCTTAGAACGGTTTAAGAAGGTTTCCATTTCATAGGTTTTAGAAAATAACGTAGGTATGAGCCTTCGTCCTTTTTATCATTTACCATAGACTCCACCTTAATAGAGCTATGGTTAATGGCAAGGGACTAGAAAAAATGTTGAATCTCAACCCTTTCGATTGGTTCAAAACTAGTTCAACTTTAGATATAAGTGAAAGGGAAGACTGAAAATGATCGGATGTTAACGTTAAAAAGCTGCCTAAGAAAGTGTAAGAATAACACAAGACTTCGAAAAGATAGTGAGAATTTTTAAAGATTAGTCCAAAGTTCAAATCGCGTTGTGCGACCGTGAAGATCTAAACCCGCGAGTCTCACTACAGTTAAAGGACCAGACTTAACATGCTTGTTTGGTATGGATGCAGAATGGCGATTAATTGAGTTCTCAAATTCCAAATGATAATATTTCCAAATACATCCATCAAGTAGGGTTGTTTATTTTGATACTTTTAATTATTTGCAGGTCCTCATCAAAATTAGTCAAGTTGTTTTTGGCAAATGTTTATGTACGCCAAAATACAGCAAATTCCTTGGGAATTGAAAACATGTTTTCGTAAATATGGATAAGGGCAGAAAAATTGGTGTTGAGTTGAAATGTTTACACCATTTTCTAAAAGAATAACAAACAACAACTGTGGTTAAAACATTACTGTAAGTGGTACCATTTTAAAATGATGGCTGGTGAATGGATACACGTCATTTCTTATAAGGAACACCTTGACGCTAAAAATGGCTTTATAAATAGGGACAAATTGCTAACGAACTAGCCAGGCTGAAATGTTAGAAACAATAAGCTTTTAGTGCAAACAACTGTCAATCAATTAGCTCATAATGAACTACATATGTAAATAATATGGAACTCCACGCTCAAAGAAAAATTACAAAAAAGTGTAGTAAATATGACAGGCTGAAGATTTTGGTAACTCTTAATTATTTATTTTCTTTTTTAAGGAAATATTGATCATTGATAATGATTGACATATGCTTATTTGTAACTTTTATATACAAAATTGGCTTCCTCTTAATTAGGTAAAATAGTATTTTCGTGTAACAAAAGTCCCAAAACCTTGATATTACCAAGGAGGCAGTTAAAAAGATGGAAATTAATACATTTACTGTCGCACCAATAAACAAAACAAAAGCTAAGAATTACTTATAGTCTCTTGGCAATATCATGAATTTTCGGGAAATTTGCCACACGAAAACACTTCTTATTCCAATTGGAAATCCGTGTACTTTAAAGGAACTAAATTTCGCGGGAATTGAATTTTGCGGATGCCCTACATACATCATTTTTAAATTTCGCGTGAATCGAATTTCGCAGATGACTTAAATTCAACGTCAGTATTTGTTCTTAAAGTGGCACTGGTAAAAATCCATGAAGAATGGAAATTTCCCTTTTCTTGTTTAATACAAAGCGCAACGAGTAGTTTTTACAATAAAAGTGTTTTGAAGGTTGTTTTACTTTGCAGCTGAAGTCATTTAAACGGTCGGTTTAATTGCAGTTTACTGAAAACGGCCTTGGCAGAAGAAGTGAACGTTTCTATTTTTTTCAAAGCAGTTTTTTTCGAAATCAACTTTTCGAAGTTTTGCAGATAATAACTCTCGAACGATAAAAGCTATGACGCTGAAATTTTCACCGTCTTTCAACCTTACCAAATGTCCCCTAACTAAGACTTTGTGATTTTGATTGTTTTCAGCTGAATTACATGCTCGTAAATAGTCCTAAAAACTGCTCTTTCTCGTTCAAGAAGGTTCAATTCTGAATAAAACAACAAAACATAGATGTCTATAGACCTTCAAATTTGGAGAGAACTAGACATGTTACACACTTTTTTGTTTATAAGCAACACTTTATAAGCAACGTCACCCTGAAATTTCACGACAATTCAAGCAACTAATAAGCAACAGCCCAGCCTCGTATTGGCAAGTGGCGAAAACGTAAATGGACATTATTTTTAAAACAACACAACATTTAAAGTGATGTATGAAGTTTTATGCAGCAATGATTCTCAATTTCAGATTTCCCATAGGAGTAGAAGTGTTAAAATTCAATACATTAATAATGAACTCGTTGCCTAAGTTTTCAGATAAAGGGAAAAACAAATAAAGAGTGATGTTAACCATTTGTCCCGAGATATTTTGCACCTTGCATCTCGCAAGTAAATAAGCAACAGTTAAGCAACAAATGAGCATGAAAAATGTCAAAAATTAGGCAACATCGAGACTGACGTGGAAAGTTGTGTTGCTTATTAAATTTCGCGGAAGACCCCAAAAACCGCGAGATTCGCGAAATTTAGTTCTTTTAGAATACATTCTGCAACTCCTACCCAGTTGGATTCCGCTAAACGCTAACATCAATAGGATAACGCTATGGAAGTCCACTCGATTTTGATAATGGTTTTATACTATACGGAATTTCGCTATCCTCAAGGCCCCCCTTGGAAGGGGGGGGGGGGTCAGGGGTCGAAATAAGACTTTTTTGACTGGTGGGTTATTTTAGTGATTCACTTTAGGTCAAGGACACCCGAAGGCCCACCATGGTTGGGCCTGAGGGGCCAGAAATGTTTTGAGATTTGATGCCCCTAGATTGCCGGAAACACAACTTAAATATGAAATAACCACAGCAAAATAAAAAAATAACTAAAATTTGGACGGTTAATTTCTTGAAATCTCAAAATCTTCGGGTCGGTTATTTTAGTTTCTGGTCGGTTTTTACCGATAACCGACCGTTATTTCGATCCCTGGGGTTGTTTCGGTGTTTATTGCTAGAAAAGCCGAATATTTTGGTATGTTAGGGATAATCCCGTTGAATACTTAGTTATTCATGATAAAATATTTCATATCTTAAGTACCTGCTAGTCGTTTTGTCGACGCATGTGCGTAAAATCATAAAATAAAAAATAAAAAACCACCTAGCGCAAAGATTCCGAAATTCTTTCTTCGAAATAAGAAGAACAGCTTTTTTCCTTTGGCTTCTTCTACTAGTGGAGTTATACCAATCATGACAAAAAGAAAAGCAATTATCTCAAGAAACAATTCTACTGTGTTATTATATAAATTAATCAGACCAAGGATAATTAGTCTAGCCTGATTAAGTGATTAACGGTTTACACATAAGTTATAATTAATGATAATTGATGAATTTCCAAAAACAACAAATACAACAAGGTTTATGTATAAAAGAAATTGTATAATACTTATTAATTCGAAACTTTTCTAAACGCAAAACCCCCAAGAAGGATATAAATATTAATAATATCACTGAAAGCCTTATCAAAGTAAATCAATTTTAACGCCCCTCTTATTAATGCGAAGCATGCTTTAAAAATTTAATTTGGATTGAATGAATGAAATAGATAATTGTCATTAACTGCGATAGGTGTAATTATTCGTTCATTATCACTCTATCAAGGCAGAACAATAGAACTCAAAACAATCGGGTGTTGCCAGATTTTCGGTAGGGTCGTTTGAAAGCTGGGCATTGCATTTTACTCAACTCATGATAAAACCAATGTTTTGGAGCTGTGTTCGTTTGGTTAAGGCGACCAATGTTAATTCTGCATTGTGTCTTGAGGTGTTTTTAACAAGGCAGGATCCCCACTGATAGCAGTCTATGAAGAACGGAAAAGGGCCATCCTTGGTAAATAATCAAATCATTCACTTGCGAACCTTTTTGGTCCTGGAATAATGTTCATGCCTAAAATGGATTTCTTGGAAAATTCTTCACTTGAAAAGCGTTGTAAATGAACGAAATTTCGTGGAAATTGAATGGAGAATCATGTTTCCAGGAACTGCTTACTTGATGCACCAGGTAATTTTTCGGCAACCCCCAATAGAAATAAGGCTAATCCAAGACCAGTAAGTATAAGACAATTTTCAAGTAAATTTTCGTTGTTTTGAACCACCTCTATAGGGATATTTGCAACTTAAAATTTGCTTGTCTCAGAAATGTATTTTTACCGTTTTTGCATTTCAATTTTATCCATTACTATTAGTTTCATTAAGAGATTAATTCCTTTTGTCCAGTTAACACATATTAGATGTTCTGAATGTCTCTAAAACTTTCCTATTCAACCGCCCTTTTCGCCTAAACATTTAAGCCCACTAACGGTTCCTACCATCCGTTGATTAACCCTTTCGAAAAAAAGCCTAAAATCGAAATCTGAATCCAGCACACGTCTCACCTTCCACAATGTGTTGTCTACGTTACAGCTTGACTTGTGGCTTCGATTGAATGGATAATTGGACGATGTAATTATTTACCAGCCCAGGATAGGATCTTTAGCTACTTATAAAATGCTTTCAGTGAGGACACTGCCTTCTTTGAATCACCTCAGGGAACCATGCATATTTGACAGTGAATGTCAAACTACCGAAAGTCTCGCAACAAGCAAGTCAAACTCGGTACTCCAGTTATGCGTTCAGCGCCATAACCACTCGACCCAGTCTCCACAAATTATGAACGAATCAGTTAATGTGTAACAAAAGCACTCGATCAATCAACAACTTTTTTTTGTTTCTTGCAAGCCAAAAGTTCTTAAGATTATACAGAAGATGGTTCACTGAATTCTTTTCCTTAGCAAACACTTCTGTGACAGGCATTTTCGACATTTTGGGAATCTTTGCATATAGTCTCTTTCTTGACTGGGGGACTGTCGGGTCGTGACACACACTAGGTCACTAACCAGAGGTCCATGACCGTAAAAATTCCATGACATATATGTTTGTCATCGGCACTGTTAACTGGTTAACTTTTGAGTTTCTCAATATTATATACCATAATATTATAATGATTCTCTTCCTGCATAAATTGACCGCTTCATTCAATATTTTTGAAGGTGACGTTTGATCATGGCCACTGAAACAGGACACTGTGGCAAAGTTGCCTATTATGACGTTTCAAGAGCAATCTCGTTCCCAGGCTTTATTTCCGAGTTACGCCAAAAATTAACAATACAACGTTAAATGATAATGACATGCACGTCGTGGCGAAAGGGCCTAGGGATAAAGTTGAGCTTTTTTGGTTTCTTTAATTGTAGGGGAAGTGTTTGTATGATTAACTCAAATAGGTATAAGAAATGTTTGCCTTCATAAGAATCAATTTGAAGGCCAACCCCTTTTTTTGTGTCATATGGCATATCCTCCCATAAAACGTGCTGTGGGATCTACATGCCATTTACACATGCGTGAAATAATTAGATGCTTGTTAACATAATGCCTTTCTGAAATGAGTTATTTCCCTGTTTTAATTATTCTGGAGTAAAAATAGCAGTGTCTTTCTTCGCATTTACCTTTTTAAGTATGCCGCTGCATCCTGTAGATGGTGGTTTACGAACTGTCAGATATTTTTGCGGTAATAGAGAGATTTCACCAAAGCCAGCTTTGTGACTGGTTAAAAAGATGTGCTTGCGTAATTCTGGTTTGTTTGCCTTTCAAAGATTGCCAAATACGTAAAATTCCGAGAAAATCTCACTGATGCATTAAAGTTTCTTTCATTTCACATCCAGTCCGATCCTCACTCGGTAAATTTAATTTTACTAAATATATTAGAGTGAAACACTCTGAAAATTTGCCATTGGTGGATTTTGGCTAGTTGAAGGACAACTAAATGCTACTAGGCTCGAAACGAGTCGCTCTAGTATTCAGGCTCGCGCAGGAATATTCGCGGCACGGAAAAGATACGCTTGTCAGAATTTTATGGAAGCGGGAGTGAAGCGGGAAAGAAGCGAAATCAAGAGTCTAGTACCGAAACTAAATATCTATTGATGTCAGGTAATTATCATGGTAACTGTTCTCATGTTATTGTCTTATTGGAAATGTCTACTTTGGAGAAAAATGGATATAGGGGCATTGAAAAAATTATAAATATACTACGTAAATACGGATAAATACAATAATAATATAAACTCATTTTCTATTATGGTGATGACGTCATCATATGATGACAAATTATTTACTAAATGATGTCAAACAAAACAGCCGTAAACGGCCGTAACTCAGTGGCCAAAGAAAAGGAAAACAACTTTTAATAAAATAATGGCTAGAATGTTTGCGCTACTTCTTCTTTGATACAATAGACTCTCGGTAAGTGGGACTTTGACAAACCGCCATAACAACATTTGCTAAGTGGGACTATTATTATAGGTCCTTCAAAGGATAAAAATTTCTCTGAGTTGCTAAGACATTATCTAAGTGGAGCATTTTCTACTACCTTTTTCATTCCCAACTTATCGAAAGTATTAGTATATTGTACAACTTTCGACAGCTACCTCGAAATGTTTCAAAAATTTCGTCACTTTTCACCGACAAAAAGCATTTTCTTAAATACATAAAGAAAGCAGTAGAAATCATTGAATCTAAAAACTTTCTCAAGACAATAGTCTTTCAAATGTTCTTAACAGGTTCCAAATTTTTTGTCATTTGAAGCCTTATGTTCTTATGGTTTGTTCTTATAAAAAACGTATATTTGTTCTTAATACTGTTTACCACCACCACGGCACTCCTTTTTGTGGAATAGGAGTAAATATCAGAAATTTAAGACTTTGGATGAGAACGAAACAAATGCCTCAATAATGCATAAAGATAGTATGGTATCCAAATTACCTCTTTTAGGTAGCTTTCGACCAAAACATCAAGAATCTTCATCATTTTTTATCCTCACAGTACAGCAGCTTTCCTACAATGCAGCTGCTTCTTGTTAATTACTGTAACAAGATTTTGGCGGGAGAAAATTTTGTTTTCTTATCTTTTCATTAAAAACGGGGGTTATTTTATTATTTATGCACGTTTCAAAAAGACAAAGAAATATTTAACGGCCTTTAAAATTCAACTTTTTTGGATAACTTAGTATTTTTCGAATTAGTGCTATTTTCATGATATATAACTTCTTTTTCCATGAAACAATACGTTTTGTGTTGCTATCTTTAACCCCCGTCTATAAATTTCGAATAATTAAGCTGCGTTCGATTTACATTTTTAAATAAAAAACACAATAAACAATGTAATTATGTGTAATGGATGATGAGTATAAAATGTATGATGCCTTATGGCGTGAATAATGAATGATGGTGTGTTAGATTGAATATGGAATGGAGTTTGATATTGTTGATCGGTAAATTTCTTTCAAACTTACATGTATAATATCTCGCTTACTCCAAACATTAAGCTCTTCCTAATCTTCTTTGACATTGCTTACTGCTAGGCTATTTCTCTCAGGATTAGACAAAAAATGTAAAATATAAGTAAACCAAAGGGGTTGCAGCGTTGCAATGAGTTGATCCCTTGGGTTTGACAAGTTTGACAAACAATATTAATGTTTATCAAATTTTTAAAACATTTATAGTATACAGCAAATAGCTGAAAATTATGCTGAATATGAGCAGCTATAGCTTTACAGTAGGTACTTCTATTTGTAAGGCTTACACAAGCCTAATCTCGCAAATATTAGTGTATTACTGTGAAAGCTAGTCCAAAATTTATCTACATTAGAACTATAATTTGTAAAATTACCTAAATCAAACGAATGTTTTGATCCCTTTAGAGTCTGGAAGGTATGCCAAATATCCAATAATTTGAAAAATTGTGCAATTCAAACACAATACTTTAAAGTTGGAACCTAGGTAGAAATTCGCGCCAGGTTAACCTGGTTATTAGATTCATTACAAAATTCATGGTACATGGACTGTGAAGCGCAGCCATTGAGAGATGTCTTCATGAATGCATAAATAGCTGTACAAGTAGTGAAACGATTTTCTCTGCCATACGTTCACTGAAAGTACTTCTTTCAGAAGATCTAATGTAGGTCTCGCTAGCCAGTCCCTTTTCCGATAAAGCCAAGAAAACGGGGAAAATAATCCGAAACAGGTACCTTATAAAAATGTCTGACAAAATTTTAGTCGAACAAAATTTTTCCTCGGACAAAAGTGACAAAATTCACTTTTGTCCGACATCTTTTGTCCGATAGGGTAAATCGGATATCAGTGCATTACGGGAATTGCAAGAAAGAAAATTATTTTTCACTCAAAGTGCTGTACGGACACTCCATCGCTGCGCCTTTTTTAACAAACGCCGCTTTCTACTTAACAAAAAATAATAGCTAGTTTAGTACAGCCGGGAATGCTTACACTGTAATCTCAAGGCCGGACATACTGAAGTCTACTCTGATCGCAGACCTCAACACGCCGTGCGATCCGTTAAGGTCTGCTAACAGTAACTGTAGTCGCAAGGGAAACCCGCACCTATGAGTCGAGTAGGACCTAGTCAGTATACCCACTTACATTTAAGCTAAATAGGGTCCAACACGGTCTGTTCTGCGCAAAGTCTGGTGCGCAGCCTGATAAGCTTTTCTTAAAAGGAAGATTTGTTTTTAGAAGACAATTCCTGCGGAAGATATTTTCGCACAAAATTATATATTTTGCGGAAGAAATTTTGCGAATGAGGACTCTCTTATATGCCATAGCAACCATTAGTAACATAAACTTGGAAAGTGAGATTGACATGGTGATAATCTGCTATTATTGACTAATAATAATTGACGTAGAAATAAACGTAGACATTTCATGAGGAATTCTGTCTTTCATTTGGCGAAGTTTGAAGATTCAATCTTTCAGTGGTATAATGGTATTTTGGAGATGTTCTCATACATCTTTCCTTCAAAACAATGGAATGAAGTAGTAGAATTATGCAATAGCAACAATCGCGTCTGTTGTGCCGCACTTTGTAATAATTGCCTCACTTTTTAATATCTGCCCTGCTTTGTAAAATTGTTTGCCTTACTTTGTAATACCTGCCCTACCCTGATAATATGCATAGTAATTTTTGCTCCATCTTGTGATAGTAAAGCTGATTCACGTTTTAAGAACTTTGTCTCATTTTGTACGAATTTTTGACTCACTTTTGTAATAAAGTTGCACCACTTTGTAATAATGTAAAGAATACTTCAAAGTATAGATATATATGGAGGATAGTTAAATCCAACCCCACTTTCCCTGGAATATTTATTTTGGACTTAAAGAGCCTAGGATAAATAGTGAACTAAAATTAACGTGTTTTTTGGATTTATTATATCAAAAACCTAAATAAATTCTATAGTGTGACAAAAATTATTATCATATAAATAAGACAAAGTTGAAAAACAAAAGTTAGGGAGCTCTAAAACTATATTGGCTCAAAAATCATTAAAAAGTTAGGTATAACAGCGTTTCAGCTACTACATATTATCGAAGAAATCCATAGAATTCAAATGGTGGTTTTGACTCCTCACGTCTGCAATAAGAACTTGTGTTTTAACCAAAATTTCTTCCGTGCAAAGACTGGCGTAGAAATTTATTCTGCAAAAAGTTAATTTGATTCGTGAAGGAATTTGGAGACCACAGTCTGGAATGAGAACACGAATGAGAAATATGCTGAGCACGTTAATGTGGAAATACCAAAGTTTCCTTTTGATAATGCTAGAAGAGTTTTGCTCAATGTACACTCTTTTCATAAGAACCAGAAAGTTTTTTGAGCCTTAATTGTTCTTATCTGCAGTTCTTAGAATAAAAAGAATGTCCAAACGTTTTTGCAATAACACAACAGTCTTTCTCGCGTAACTGACGTAACTAGCTCATGTTTAGAAAAGCCATCACGTATAAAGTTACTAGAGTCACAACATCTCCCTTGTTACATTCACAGACACGCTACTTTCAAAAATCACAAACATTGCACGTTCCAAAATTTCGCGTATTGAAATTTTCAAGGACTGTTATTAAATGGCTATAAGTGGTCTAAATTTGACGTACGAGTATATCAGTCGATAGCAAATATTTCGTAGATTAAATAATGCTACAGTATACTCTCGATAAGTGGGACTCTGAAGGGACCAAGCAAAACTATACAGGGGAGAAATAAAAAATGTCCCACTTAGAGAATGTCACAGTTATCCGAAGTGTTTTGTATGAAATATGCTCTGAAGGGACCAAAACTAGCAGTCCCACTTAGCGAATGTTGTAAAGGGATTTGTATTAAGTCCCACTTATCATGGGTCCCACTTATCGAGAGTCTACTGTATAAAACATGAAGAAGAATCTTTAGATGTCATGAATGTTTTAAGCTGGTTTGAAATTTTGAATGACGAGGTATAATCTGCGAAAGTTTTCAGTCAAGTAATGTTGTATACTCTTAGATACATAAGATATTTATACTCTAATAGGCAATTAACTTCATTTTACTTTGTTTTTATTTGAGTGAACTGAACTCAGGCGTGTAACAGATGGGAGTGATGGAGTGCAGTTCCTAAGCGCCCCCGGCATATAATTTCTAAGGGCCTCCAACACTTTTACACCAACAACTTCATTTATTTTTACAAAATTTGGTAGTGTTTTTCCTTAAGAAAAATGTATAACGATGTGTAATGATAAAAGAAATCAAAGTCTTGTGTGGTATTTAGGGCCCCCCACCTATGGGGTACTTAAGGGGGCCCACCAAAATTTCTCCTAAGGGCCCCAGGTACTTCTGTCACACGCCTAACCGAACTGCTCAGTTTGTTCTTAGCTAGCTCTTATTGTTTGGTGCAATCTGAGCTTCAATATTCTTATAAAGCTTGTTCTTACAAAAATGAGTATAGGTAATGATAGGAAAAAATAAGTGTTTTTTTTGTCATCTTATAATTGTTGACATTGGTTAATTGCGTAGTAGTGAGTGGTGATTCATAGTCTAGGTATTTCTCATTATGAAATTCGCTGAAATAGATGTCGTAAAGTTTACATAATATCTAGTGGGAATAA
>JAUBWS010064721.1:0-14854 GCA_032270445.1 Darlingtonia californica | reverse complement strand
AGCATGGTGCAATTAAAATCTATTCATGAAGCGCCAAGTTTAATCAAAACTCAGATTAAAGCGATAGATCTGGCTTAATGATAACGACGGTTATTAGTTATTTGACTCGCAGTGTGCTAATTTTGATTCTGAATATAATGACTTGCTTCACTGACGTCCAGTGATGCGAGATGCTTCCAACATTTTTTCAATTATATCGAGGCCGAAATCTGTTGATAGATCAGAACAAGATAAACATAATACCACATTCTCATACCAGTGCCTCATTAAAATCCTTGCTGGTGTTGAGAAAAGATTCAAAATTAGCCCCTGTTGAAAATTACTCAACCCAGTGAATATCCGGTGCACAGAATGCTGATAACTTTATTGGTCTAAAGAAACCTTCTATTGGCTTCTATCTCAAATCTTCAGTGACTTTTGAATTATACGCACGACACTGACAGAGGGATGTAGCAAAATCTGTGTCACAATGCAAAATACAAACTTCACAATCAATCAATTTAGAAACTAATTTCAAATTTCAAATTCATGCTTCGGCATGAACCGGTAGCACTAGGTATGCGGAGTTGCGGGTTCGAGTCCTACCAAGTCGTAGGTTTCTTTGAAACAAATCTCATTTTCGCATAAAAATAGTATTGTAGGTCTAGTGTATGAAAATGTAAAAAAATTACAGCGAAATGTTGATGACGTCAGTGTTTTGAATGAGGTTTTTTAACAGAAATAGGTCCTAAATTCAACGAGTAATAACTTTTAAAAAAAGGTTTGAATTGAATGCATCATCTTTCAAAATAAAAAAATTGAAATTAACAAAATGTTGTTTAGGGTTTTTGAGAATTGAGTTGTTGAATCTCTACCATAATTGCGGAAAATCATACTGAAGTCAGCACTTTTAAAAAAATCTTATGACGTCATAATGGCAACATTTTTTAGAAATGCTAAATAAATTTGGCGTTTCTGTGAAAAAATGTAAAGAAGTTTGTAAAATACACATTCTGGCAAATTTTCATCACCTCTTGGTAGGTCAAAAGCTACAGCGAAATCGATTTTAGCCTAAAATTGCTTGACAACAACAAGCATGTGACTAAAAAACACCATAACTCTCGATCTTGTTGTCATTTCCATTTAAAATTGTCAGAAAATGTTTAAATTTTGTTACCCACCTTCGGCCTGCATATCTTTTTTAATTATGATTATTGCTAATAACTTTAAAACTGTAAATACAAGCGCTTTGAAACTTTGTCACTTTTAGAAAAGTTATAAAAGACACATTTTTGCGAAGTTTTAAGGTCATGATTTGTATATATCAAAAATTATGGGTCATTAGTCAGAAAAAACTTAAAATTTCCTAAGAAAACCTTATAAAGTTTTCAAATTTGAATTGAGCCACTTTCTTAAATCAATTCAAAACTTTTACAGAAGTTAGATACTATTAAGTTATTTCAAAAACTGATTATTACTTATTATGACGTCATAATATCGTAATCAATGAGAAATAAATTTTACAATATCTTAGCTAAAATGTTCACATAATTATTATTACGTAAACCAAAAAACAACAAAATATGTTTAATTTCAATCTTTTTTTTAGTTTAGGAGTGATTGACGTTTAATGAATATGTATGTTTTGACCAAAAATATCATTTTATTGAACTTTATAATGACGTAAGCAAAAAATTGATAATGTTAGCTGATATTTCTTTATTTCAACTGATTAAGTTTATGATGGAGAGTATTCCTACCAAGTTTCGTTAATTTTGCTTATGTATTTCAGAAATTATAAAATGATTGTGAAATCCATCTCCCCTGGCAATAAAATGGCCCAAAAAGCCTTGCGGTAATTTAGGTTTTAAACAGATTTGATTAAATTTTGATCAATATTAATTTATGACCAAATATCGAATTCAATTCATAGAAAATTATTTTATGTTAACAAACACATTAAAAATGCATAAAACTTAATTAAAACTGCAAAAAGGAGAAAAGTATTTTTGTATTTTTCATGAATTATTAAAGAGTTACAATAACTCAATTCTCTCTTCATCTCATTGCTACTTTCGTATAAAGCTTTTGCCTTCTCCTTAAAAGGAGAATGATAATGAAATCAATACAATTTCTCAGCCATAACAATTGGAAAAGAAGTTTAAGAGGTAAAAAAAATTCTCACTCACATTACCGGCTTCAGAAAAGATGAGCCATCACGAAATCTTAGGGCTGTAGCAACTGGGTAAAGAGTGCAAGGAGACGTTTGCAACCACTGTAATTTCAAATGTTTTTGATATTTGACAGTTCAAAAGATAGTTAGACCAAAGCATAAAGAATTAAAAAAATCTGACTCCGTCAAGTCACTTAAAAAACCTTAACTACTGTGTAATTATGTCTTTCAGAAACCATAATTACTGATTGAATTACCAATTGTAACCTCTTGAACTCATATTAATTGTTCTATTTATTATATATTTGGCCACTTTCTTGCAGCTTTGTTACCAAGGCAGACCAAAAAACTTTATTTTTCAAACTTTTACCGAGACTTTGGAGGGGAGTCAACCTTTGCATTTTGGAAACAAGTCACTTCATAAACCTGAACTACTGTGTACTATGTAAATATGTCATATTCAGAAACCGTAATTACCAAAAACTTTAAATTTTATCCTCTTCAACCACCTCCTTGCAGTTTTGTTACCAAGGCAGACCACAAAAATGGTGGTGAATGTAGATTCTGTACATATGTATAATTTAAGTAATACAACTGCGTCTTTTAACCCTATTCCTCACAGGTTTTTTTATAGACCTTGGTTTGACAAGGAGAAGGTAAAATTACCCCATATAGCTAACTAGTCACTCAAAATGGCTGATTTGTTGCGTGGAATTAGCAGTTCACGTGTAATCCCAAAAAATTTAAAATTTATTCATCAATTTGCAATTTTTTTCTGATGTCAGCATTTTCAAACCAAAGTTTTCCCAAAAAACTACCCCTCTTCTCCCTTGTGAAGAATAGGGTCAACAGAAAAGCCTCTTTGAAAAATTGAATTGAAAGTTTTCCAGATCACTCAACGATTAACAAAAATTATGTATTTAACGACCTCGAATTGTTCACTCCCGACGTAATGATAAAATTACTTTCCTACTTTCAAATTCTTTTTCAAGCGTATTATCATATCAAAGGCTGTTATTATGTGTATGTTTTCAACCGGTCCAAAGTTTTATGAGAGATACTGTAGAAATATCTTTACAAAAGTTTTTCAAAGTAGCTGACCAGCTTTTCACAAATGTCAAATGGGAAATGACAAATAGCCTTTATAGTCGGTAATTAAGGTGAGGAAATCAATTATAGCATTTCAATATTGCTTTAGAAAGTCATTTTGTGAAAAATGAGATTTGTATGTGTAATGATTTTGATAAGTTTTTTTTGCTGCTGTTTTACTGCTATCTGAGCAAATAACGTAATTCTTAACTTCCGAGTAAAAATTAGTGGAGGAATGTGCAAAAACATCATTCATCCGTGCAAGACCTTCAAAACATCTAGAAAGGACAAATGTCGTTTCAAAAGTTCAATTGTTACCAAGACAGGAAAAAAAACATCTTTTAGCTTTGTTTTGGATTAATTTTTTTTTTTTTTAAGTCCTTGACCTTTCCCAAAACTAGTATGAATAAGGTACTACTGAAGTTCTGTACACAGGATATCCAAGCAACTAGTAAACTGCTTTTTCAAACGACCTCTTTTTGTACTAAGCATCATTTGAACTGGTATAATAAACGAACGAACTTAGTTAATTTAATTTTGATTGAAACAGAGATGCGACATGCTAAAAATCAATTTCAGAAAAATGTATTCAAAACTTGTTTTAAGCATTATAAAGGCCTCAGAAAGAGGAATTTTCAAGAATAAATAGCTCATATTGTCATTAGTATTTTGCATTGTTGGAAGTCAACCTGACATCTCGTATTAGCCTACCACCCACAGTCACTCATCCTACGATATATATTGGAAAAATTGTTCCTCTTTTGATGCTAATTTACTTCCTTTCTGACAGAGAGCTAATCAAATCCACCACAATGAATTGTCCAGGATAATTAATGTCCTTAATTTGTCCATTTAAAGCGCTTTTTGCTTTGAACTTTTCCATGTTTGATGGTAACTAATTTAGTTTTCAAAGTATAAAGACTAGATGCTTATGAGAACGCTTTACATTTTGTGTAAGGCAGCGCTGAATAATTTTTAACATAAAGAATAACTAGAAGTATCGACATTTCAAAAAGAAAAGTTTCTGTCCCACAAAAAATACGACATCGTCATGTCAACTGACAGGAAGTATTTGACCCTATCCGCCCGGATTTCTTTTCAACTAAGCACAGCCCGGCGAGCTAAATTTTTAATAATGTCCTTGATTTCTCCATTTCAAGCGCTTTTTGCTTTGAACTTTTCCATGTTTGATGGTAACTAGTTTAGTTTCCAAAGTATAAAAACTAGGTGCTTATGAGAACGCTTTACATTTTGTGTAAGGCAGCGCTGAATAATTTTTAAACATAAAGAATAACTAGAAGCATCGACACTTCAAAAAGAAAAGTTTCTGTCCCACAAAAAATACGACATCGTCATTGAACTGACAGGAAGTATTTGACCCTATCAACCCGGATTTTTTTTCAACTTAGCACAGCCCGGAGAGCTTAAAAACCATGCATTTTTATTTAGCGAGTTACTAGTCTGCGACATTTTCAGTTAATAGCTTTCCTTACTTTCATTCGTGTTACAGCTTAATTTTGCAATTTTGATTTTTTCGACACTTTATTTAAATGTCAATTTCCGAGTCGTATTGTTAATTTTGAGATTTCAGTTCTATTTTGCTCATAATTTTTTTTCTTTTTTGCAATTTTCCTTGCAATTCTTGAATTTCTACGTCCAAAACCTGCTCCAACATTCAAAGTGAGAAATCATCATGGTCTCATCTTACTCGCTTGGCTGAGGGTTGGGTTCAGTCACCTACGAAAGCATAAGTTTAGGCATGGGTTTCTAGATACCATTAATCCGTTCGGTAATTACCAACTAATTGAATAGAAAACACGGAGCATTTCATATTGCACTGCTCCAATTACTCCAACGGAAGACCTAGTTTTATTTGACAATCTTCAAACGCTAAATATAGGTCCAGCCCCGCTAAATTCTTCCTTTTTGTGCAGGCTATATGGTGACTCAAAGTTCACAGATGAGGTAAATCTTGAGATTCTTAACTTTTCCATGGCCTTTATCTGTGATTCAAATAGATCTAGTGGGCCTCTTTTTTAAAGAAGTGTCTCTCGATTATTCTTTTTTTGTGTTTGTTTTTCGTTTTTTTTAATTTTTTTAGGTTCCTCGTCCTGGCAATATCACTTAAAGTATCTTGCGGGAGTAGGAATCCGTTTAATGTTAATTGTATCCTTTTTTAATTTATATTGTTGTGTATTAATCATTATAAACAAAAAAAGAAATTATGGTCAGAGAGATTTGGTTGGGTATTTTGGTTATTTTTGTCCAACATGCCCCAAGAAAGTGGTGACGTCAGCAAAATGGCGACTTATTTTCAAAAAAATGTTTATGTTTTGGAAGTTCAAATGCTTTTTTTACGTTTGTGTCAAATTTCATGTTATTTAGATAAGATTTCTGGATTTTAGGCAGGGGGAGGGTTCAATTAACTTCATAAGGAATAGGGCTAATAGGTTACATATTGCTCAAGAAAGAATAAAAACACTAAAGTAGAATTCGTAGAACTTTTCCAACATTGACCTTTAGAGCGCAGAACATGTATATGTGTTAAAATTTGATCAAAAATCCGCTTTTCCTTTGAATGTCCCTAACCCTAACCATAACCTTAACTCCTGAATGCTTAAAACTCGCCCCGGTTAACCTATATATTTTTAGATTTCTTGTCGTATCAAACTTTAATATTTCCCCTAGTGTACAGAAACTTAATTTGAAACTTTTACACATGTTAAAAAGATTCGTCGAAATGGTGACCATTTCCTAAAATTTTGTGCCTTCTTAAACGGTTATTGAAATTTTTTGAATATTCAAAAAGTGAAATTTCACACTAGAGTGCAGAAAACCATTTGCCAAAATATCACTACCTCAACGGAAGAAATATTTGAAGGAAGATATTTTGCGGAAGAAATTTTTGCGAAGGAAATTTCAGAGGAATTTATTTTCGTGATTTTAACCCCAATTCGTGAAATTAAATACTGCAATATTGATATTTTTCCTAAACACACATAAAAACTTGAATTTTTAATATAGAATAGGTGGAAAAATTTGACCGAACCACGAAAATTCTGCGATATTATTGTTATTATTATCCGTTATTTATTATTATCTTTATAACAAAACGTTTCACATTAATGAAAAAAGACAATCCGAATGATAACAATTCCCTGCCAAGTATATATCGTTCAAGCGTGTTCATCATCCTAAATATCAAGAAATTAATGCAAAGCATAGAAAATGAAAACTTATAAAAAATTAATACTCACCTTACATTAGGAAGAGTAAATCCCAAAGGCCGACCACGTAAGACCTGGATGGAATGTATCAGCAATGATTTGAAGACTACAGGCATTGATAAGAAAGTGGCAGTTGACCGAAATGTATGGGAAAGTTGATCATACCAAGAAGACATGAAATAGATGGCAAGCGACCCTCGAACACGGTGAACAAGTGAGGAAGTAAGTAAACGAATACATGGTCTCGCTTTCACCTTCTCAAAAAATGTTAGAAAACGTTTAAAAACTTTCATTGGTCATTTTTGTGAATTTTGCATATGAAAAAAACGGAGATTTGGTCTGAGTAATGGAATAATGTACTCACATTTCACTTTCATGGGTATGTATAAAAAAAAATTATTTGTCAGCCAAAGTGAAAACATTTTGGATAATCATATACTCTAAGGACCTGAATAAACGTCTCCCACGCTTATTTTTTCTCTAAAAAAAATCCGACCCGCCGTTTATTAATTGTTGTAGTTTTTTTGTGAAGAAATTATGAATTTTTATCAATTATGATTTTCATCTTCTCAAACTTAAAAAAAAATAAGTTTGGCATTTTCATGAAATGTAAACAAGGCTTTAATTTTCGAATTTAGTTTAATTCTTATAATAATTCTTAAGATTTTATATAGATGTTAATATTTCCATTACAACTTAAATTTATATTACCTGTTTTTCATCTGAAAACTTTATTTTTTTATCTTCAACCATTCCCCATTCAAATAATATTCGTAAAATTGTACTTTCGATAAATCAACCGAAATTTGATTAAAATAATAAAAATCCGACCTTTCTCTAATCGTATTTACAAAATAATGTCCTTTGTTTCCAAATCTAGTATATACCGAGTTTCATGGTGAATCTTTTTCAGTTTAAAACGATTGTTTTCTGCTAATTAAAAACGTTTCACATAAGGGGGAGGATAAACACCTTCTATTCATATTTTCATTTAATGATTTTTTGAATAACTTTTGATTGAATAATACCTTTAGTCGTGAAACTTTCAGAGATTGCTTATGATCATAAAGTCTAGGTTTCGACATTAGAAAGCTTTGTAATGACCTCATATTTTCAAAATGGTGACATAGAGTAATAATTTTGGCGCTCTATAACTCCTCGTGGAAATGTTTTTATTGAAATTCTGATTATTTACCTACAATGCAGAATTTGAAAAGTCTATCTTAAGATATTTCTTTATAAAGATGCATGGAAAACCACTGCATTAGAGAATATGCTGACATCTAAAAGTTGTATTTGTAAATTTTGTCAATATATTGTCTTTTTTAAAAAAACTTTCCATACTATTGCGCAAAGTTTTAATTTTCTCCCGTTTCTAGTTTTGAAAAAATGGTAGGGGATTTACCTTCCACCGTGTGAAATAAGGGTACTCCAGACCCCGTGAGAAAAAGGGTTGATAGGAGCGGCGCGGGACCAGATGCAATAATATTATGTTCGTGATAATTTTGTTTTTTGCAAAATAGTGTTTCAAACAATTAAAGGACATAGTAAGGGCAAATTTTCTGCATTTTAGAAATCTATTATCAAAGAAATAGATAAAACTTACAAAAGTAGCAATTGATAACAATATTAAATAGGAAAAATAACAAAGCAAACAGAATATGTTTGAAATAATCGTATCAATTAAACCCAGTACACTATTTATTTGCTTATGAAAAATTTGCAAATAAAATAGTTTGAAAAAGGTTCACCCTTAACCTCTTCTGCGGCACCTGCATCCTCTGCATCGCCTACGACGGCGGCATACACGACTGCGGCATATTCTTCGGCAATTTCTGCGTCGTCTGCGACGAGGCAAAGCGTCAAAATAGTCATTGATGTAATCATCTACATCATCGTTATCTTCAACGTCATCGTAATTGTCGCCATCTTTAAGATCATTGTTGACATCTTGATCTTCTTGAAGCTCTGAATCATTCAAAACTTCGTCTGAATTTACGCTCTTGCAAGCAATAAAGCCTGAAAAAGAGAAACATTATTTTGGTTCATACTTTTGTGAGAAAGTTGTTTGTCGTTTTTTCTTCAGTTACTTGCTTGAACATTAAGCCGCCGAAGTTCTCTAGAAGCACGCAAATATAAAGTAAATATGCAACTTACTTGAAAGTACACATACTGCAAGTAGGAGAAGAATTTGGACCTTCATCTTGTTCCTTGATTGACTCTGCCGATTCTAAATTTTCCCTTCTAAACCCGACCTTTTATAGACAGGAGATATTATCTGCAATCATTTTTGTATTGCAAAAATATTGTTTGTCCTTTATTATGTAATGTACGTGAACAATGCTGCGTTAATTTGGCTCATAACTGGGTTGACAGATAATAGACCATTAATTAAAATTTACATTATTAAGACAAAGTCCCACATACCGGATCTTTTTCTTTATATGCCACACCTATTAGTCTTTTTGGTTGTTAATCTCACTATAGATTTGAGTAAAATTGTTCCTGTTTACTGGAAATAATTGCTGAATCATGATGGCCACTTAATCTAAATATTGGAATTAGTTGTTTCTCTGTAGTTCCAATCTAACCTCAGCGCACGAATTTCTATGTTTAACTGACAGAATGAAATTAAGTAAACTTTGAAGCAACGTTAAATACTTAGGATATGATAAGGGATAACATCCTTGCAGATGATTTCATAACATAACACCTGTGATAAGGTTCAAGGGCACTAAATTCTTAATATCCTACAAAAACACTGCTCAGAGTTTATACTTCAAAATTATACGATTTTGTACCAATATTATTGCCGATTGAAGTTGAAACAGCTGACTAGTTATTAACAATTTAGTATTTATGACTTCATTAAAAATGACGTCACAAACCAGTTTTTTGTTAATATTTCAAGTTAGGCTAAAGTATTCATAATAGCACACGTTAAAAAATTTGCCTAAAAGTATTACTATTCTTTTAAAAATTTATATCGACTAAGGTGGATGAGTTCAATTGTTGGGAAATAGTTAAGGTAACTTTTAGACGTGCAGTTACTCGCCTGATCAGCTCCCTTTAGAATGTCTTTGGTCTGAATTATAAATTTTTCTTAATGAGGTCTTGCATTGTAATTATACAATATAAAACCCAATGGACTGCCTTTTGCAACTATCAACACCCTTTTAACCTAATTTTTCGTACAAGTTTACAACTTTTTAGCCAAAGTAAAAGCACTATTAAACTTAGTTACTAACCATTAAATTAGCAGCCAACCTCAGTTTTTCAAATTGTAAGTATACTATCAATGTTAGCACATCAATGTAAACGGATCTTTTGAATTTTACGTAAATTCTTGTATGATTTTTATGACGTTATTGACATTTTTAGGTGTTGATAAGGGAAGAAAGCGTTCAAGAGTATCATTTCTTATTGATCCAACACAAGAAACAAAAAAAAATCAATCGTTGATTGGTTGTAAAATTGTAAAATCTGGCGTTGAATTTTACCATAAACTTGAGTAGTTGGCTCTGTTAAAGGAAAGTTTTAGAGCACATACAAGAGGACTTTTAGGAAATAATAAAACTTGCATAAAGGATGTTTTGTGAAATATCTAGCTATATCCATAATGATTGTGAACTGCACGATAGAATATCTTTCTAATGGATTAGTGTCATCGAGAAAGAATATCCACTGGAGATTCCTTGCGTTAATATGTTGGCCTTAGCATCTGTAGGTTGGTCAAATGAAAATATAAAAAACATTATTTTGTGTTGGAGCTCATTTACGCTGCTGGATATTCACAAAACGAAAATAGATTAACAATTAGCAATTATTATTGATTAACAACATAATAATAATTTTATGATAGATATTTTGGACTAAATTAATGAAGATTAATAAAAAATACAACCACAATTTAAATAATAGATTGTTGCTGATAATTTATTCAGTAAAACACTTCCTCTATATCGAAATTATTGAAAACCTCAAATATTGCTTTCGCTGTGAGTGAGCACTTTTATGGTAGCTAAACTCCTGCTGCGTGCCGCTGGACAAGGTGCCTGTTTTTATCTTACTCAGTCAAGATTTTTACTTGGAAAGTTGCATTTGTAGGGTATGCTATATGAAAAGTTATTTTGGAATCAAATCCTCATACAGTCAAATCTTTCATCCAATCTCCTTATTGAAGTGGTGTATGAAGTGGTGTTGTGCGTTAAAATTAGTTCGCGTTTACAAAAGATGAAAGGAAGGGTTATCATAATCATGAAAAAATAAAATTAGTGACCAAACAGTAATGACAATTAAAAACACTTAATTTCTGCTTGACCTACCCTGAAGATCTAGTTTTAAAAAAACCCCGAGTATTTAGGTAAGTACTGTTTGAAGTATTTTTGTTAGCAATAGGAAATTATCAGTTCATATATTTGTGAAGAAATAGCAGGATAATTGATAACAACATTTCTTTATTTCATGGGGTGATTATATAGCCAAAGATTGCTAATCTCTCGAAAAGACGACAAAAAGAAATCAGATAAAGGGATTAAGAATATAATTAGCCTTGGATTAAATTAGTTTCTCTAAAGAGGAAGAAAATTTCATGCAGAAAATTCTTTGCATTTTGCCTAATTGACCTATCTCCATAAGTCTTGCTACGATTTATTAGCTTTGTAAAGAAAGATTTTTAAAATTGCAAAGAATTCAGGTTTCCGTACCATCAAAACTTTTAACAGTGTAATTTTATCAACGAATTTTTCTCTGCTTTGGCAAAAAATTGTTCCACCATTTTCATTCTTTTAACGTCTAATGTTATATCAATTCAAAAAGGGACCCAATGGAAAAGGGAAAACAATGACATATTTAAAATCACAATCTATATGAGAACTAGTGAAATACTTTTCAGTTTATTATTTTCAAGATTTTAATACATTTTAGAAAAATCAGCATATGGTTGAAAACTAGGAATTATTTGACAAAAATCAAATCATGAATTTTCAATCAAGGTAACTTTTTTTGGCAATTTTATCTTCTTATCATATTTCCTGTTCATTTTCTTACCAGATTTCCTAAGAGGAGAATGTTGTTCAAATTCAGAATTTTCAGACTATCTTTGCAATTTTCTGGATTTTAAAAGCTTTTAAATAAATTTTCCTGGATTGAAACGATAGTAGTGAACAAACTAAGAAACAGCGTTATTTTTGAATTCCCATTAAGCATGCTTGATGAAGGAACAGGGGCTTGACACAATAAAACAAATTAAATCATCCAAACATATATATGGAAAAAGTCTAAACAAGAAGCTGAACAATTTCAAACTTTAATTATTTGTACAAACACTCGAAAAATTTAAAGATTTTCCAAGAGTTTCAAAAAATTCAGAAATTCTATAAAATTCATAGATGAATTACGTTTCGTAACCCAGTTGTAAGATGCAAATTTACCAATGACATCAGAATTTAAAATAAAGCACGCAGTTTTGGCTGAGACCTTAGGTCGAAATAATGAAAAAAAATTAATGAGAAATAAATTCCAGCTAGCATTTTTCCACAACGATAAAATGACGTCTTTGTTGCTATGCGTACACAGTGTATAAAAGACCAATATCCTACTCAATAATCAAAAGATGCAATTATGTGGGCAGCTAATTTAGTTTCGCCGCCTTTAAGTTTTTTAAGCATATAGTGCAATAAAATATTTTCAGCGATAGATCTGACTTAATGGTAACGCCGGATATTAGTTATTTGACTCGCAGTGTTCTAAATTTGAAATACGACTTGCTTTGCCAACGTTTGCGATGAGATGCTTTTATAAAAGATTAACTTTTTTTCCAATTATAGTCAGGCGGAAATTCTCATGATAGATTGGAACAGAATAATACCACTTTCTTCAGTGCCTTAGTGAGATCTTACTAAAGTATCGATGAGATGAAAAAAAAACCTTATACGACTAAACCTTGTAAAAATGTCAGGCAACTTTGGGAGTCCAAATTTTCATCTAGCTTCTCTGTTAACAAATTTAAATCTTGACCTTTCTTTGATAGATATAAAAATTCTTCTATTAGGCACCAAAGAGTAATAGCAAGTGAACCATAAATTATTCAAGGCAAAGAAATTTGAGGCATACCTAGCTCAAAAGAACGAGGATTTGTTCCAGAAAAAAATATTATGGTAGTCACATATATTCGAATAAAACAGATGAAATTACGATTTTCTTACAAAATTGAATGATCGATCTTATTGTGCTTTATAAGGTTCAAAACGGAATTTCAAGGAATATTTATCATTCAATTGATATATTTCTCCTGTTACTCTTTTTCATTTTTCATGAAAACGCAAAATTGCTGAAAAAATAGTAATTTGGGCTTAAAGGTGATATAATACTTGTAATGCAATGGTCAGAATTCATTGCAGCATCATTTAATTTTCCATTTCTAACGTTATGCTTTCAAAAATTTAAAAGAAAACCAACATCGATCCCAGGGCCTCTTCACTTCGTTTTTTTAATATTGTTCACGTGGCTTGCTCGGATGGGCGTTTGTGAAAGGTTGAAAGAAAAAGAGAGTATAGTTTGATTAAAGATGTGTTCCGATCTTACTAAACTTTTTGAACTTTGGTAACAGGAACATTTTACATTTTACATATGGCATATAAAGAAAGAACATATTTTGTTTAAATGGACTTTCTTTTAAAATCTAGATACTATCAAATTGGTCTATCAACGTAATTTTTTACAAAGTAAATGGTATCCTAAGCGTACATGAGATAATGGTAAACAAAGGCTTAATTTTTTCAAAGCATAAAATGACTAAGTAGAATATTAAAGATACGTCATTTTGTCCTGTTTATAAAAGATTGGGATTGGTAGGAAAAACTTAAAATTGGTGGAATCGTTCTCGAGTAAAGATGAAGCTCCAAATTCTTATTCTACTTGCAGTGGCAAGTAAGTGGAATAATTTCTTTATATTCAATTTTGAGATGATTTTATAAACATGAAGTCGACCTTACAAAAAGGAAGGTTGAACTTCTACAATTCAAATTGATTTTTGGTTAGTTTCTTTACCACTAATCCAGAGTAGTGTTTCTAGGGTAAGTTGCACAAGCTAGGTAGAGAAAAAGGTATTAAATGTCATTTTGATTAATGACTTTTATCAATTTTCGCTCTCTTCTTGTATGGATACGTAGCTGCTGATTCAATAATCATGAAGTTGGTATAACTGCTATACAAAAAGCGAAAAATACCAATAAGGATTTCTGTTTAGGTTAAGGATCGTTTTCAAACTCATAAAGTGCAAGAGTTTCTCGGGACCAGTATAAATAAAAGTAACTAGCTGAAAAAGGTATCGCTTCATTTAATTTTGTAACGATATTGTATTTAAAACGGCTTTTATGGCGGTTTACTATTTTATTTTGTTGATTTTTTTGTATTTTAGGTTTTGTTGCTTGCAAAAACACGCACACAACAAACAACGATGCAGCAGAAGTCTTGAATGACTTCGAACTTCAAGACGAACAGGATTACCAAAGAGACGTTAAAAACTACAGCGATGATACAGATGACATTGATGACGATGATGACGACAAAGATAATGATGAACTAAGTGATCCTGGAAGAAGGCGAAAGAGCCTATTCTACAGATGTTTAGTTTGGTGTTTTGGGTGTCGTCGATGCAATAAAAGACATTGCGTTTCGTATTGCCTGAGATTTAGGGGTTAAGCGTGAACTTTGTTACTTATTATTGTTATGGCTATGAATGATAGAAGTTATAATTTAAATATCTGGTAGTTTTGTTTTTCCTTAGTTTACTGTATGCTTATTTGAAAATTTTGTAACTTTCAAGTTTTTTAATACTGGTTACCAAATTTACACACATTAGGCTGTCCTGATAATCCCCCCAAAATCGTGCAGCTTCAATTGCAAGCCTTTCTCAAGCCATACAACACCTGCTGATATTACAACTTGTAATGTAAAAAAAAGAATGTTGTATACGTCGACGAGTTGTAAATAAGGCGATAGCGCGGTCCTTATGCATCATGGCAGTGCAATGTAGCATTAATATCATACGGTGTAGCATACTTAAGCGTGTTACGACCTGTGCAAAATTGTGCAAAATTTGCCGTAAATTCCCCCCACTATAAACCCTCAGGGAACAAACTTCATTTACACAATAAAAGCAAGGTAATACAGTGTGTATCAAAATGTTGGAAACGCAAAATTCAAACTTTATTCTTTCTACGTATATGGTTTATTTTCTATAAAATTTTATATCATGAGAAAGCTCTTTTTAATATCTTTAAAAATATATACTTTTCATGAAAATTGAAAAGGAAAAACGGGAGTTATTAAAGAAAACATTCTTGAAAAATGTCATAACATTTTTAATGGTCAATAAAATCAA
>JAUBWS010064699.1:0-14859 GCA_032270445.1 Darlingtonia californica | reverse complement strand
ATTGATTGAAACTTGATTGTTTTGAGCAGACACGAGATTAAGGAAATTAACGCAATATCCAGTAAATCGGTTAAGGAAATAGCTATTTACCGAAGCTTTTTATTTCTCAGTTTTCACAATGCTGTTGTTTATATTTGGTAATTTCACTGTTATCATAATTTGAAGAAATTCTTGTAGCGTATCGTGTATGATGCACGGATGCAACAATTTGATACAGGAAAATACTCATTTGATAAAAGAAATTATCTTTTCAAAATTTCTTACACTCAATCCGGCGATTACAAAAAATTGCGAAAGCTTTCGCGTCTTTCACAGAAAATAAATTAAGGCTTTCTCAGTGGCAATATAATGCTTAAAATTATTACTAAATTACCTAAGTAGCTGCCATGGAACCTTGTTTGTAGGCCCCAAACGAACAGGGGGTATTAACCTGTTAAATCAGCCGATATTTCCACCCAAGGCTTGGAAACTATAACTTTAAATGGACTATTTTTAACATTTTTCTCCAAATTTTAGACAAAATTAAAAAGCTCGCCCAAAATTTGTTAGAATCACAATACTTAAAAGCAGTGGCATTTTTTGATTTTGCAGCACTTATTGCGACTCGGACGGTTAAAAATCATAATTACCGTCTTATGGGCAGAAAATTTTCGCATGGCCCGTAAGTTGAGTATCCCCACAAGGTTCGTAGACCTTTCTAAATTCTTATTTGTTTGTGTAAAATACCCAGCTCTTTGTGTAAAAAGTATGGATATTAGCTAAATATCCCTTTACCTATCTTTTCTTGACTTTATGCAAAGCTTTAAAAAGTGAATTTTGTTTTATTTATGTTACTGTTCTTAAATTTAAAACAGGTCACTTAATTTAAGCTCGTGTTACACAAGGGCTACAGCAATAATTCTTGCACGGTACTTAAACACCATTAGTACACCATTATTTGAATAAAGTTTGTTGAATTTTGTCCAAATTTTGAAGAATATTTTCAAAAAAGTCCCATTAAAGGATCCGAAAAACCGTCTGAAACCTGCAAAACGTGTCAAAAAAGTATTCCTAAGTGTATAGTTTTGGAGGCTCGGATTTCTAGGTATACCCCTTCTCTCTCCAGATTATGTCTACATTTTATGCTTTCGATCTTAAATGTTGTCTTTTTTGAAAAAATAAACAGGTTCAATTTGTTAAAATCAGAGGCTCAAATAAAGTTTAAGAACATAACGAGTAAAATGGAGAAAACGTGTTTACAATTAGTAAAGCAATCACAAGTCGAGCCGATATGATAAATGTTCCAAATAAGGTAACTATATACATTACAAGCTTAATACAGCGCTTTATAAATAACAATCCTCATTACAAAAAAATTTAAAGAATCTAAGAACGCAAGAAATATTCGTGTACTGGGAAGTGTTGGTTGCTGCAAGGTGAAACTGACATCCTGTTTGCAACAGAAGTTTTTGTTTCTTATTTTAGATTTATGTTATCACAAATATATTGTTTTGGGTCAAACCAACCAACCAGTTTTGCAAATTATCTGTTCGGAGGGCATCTTTTTCCTAGAAATTCATATTTTTTCGGAGAAAATTTCGAACTATCTGGAAAAATAGGACAAATATTTTGTGTTTTTGGCTCCTGGAATTTCAATGAATACGACTTTCTTCTGAGACGATTTGATGCATGCTAAGTTCTATTTTGGGTTGCCTGGATACAAAACAAATATGTGTTGGGCTCATGTGTTTTTACGTGTTCGGAGGAAAATGTTTTCCTAGATTTTTCAAGGTGATTTTACTCTATGACCAAACTTTTGCTAGATGTTTGGTAAAAGTGGTCCTCCTGTAAAAAAAGAACAGATATTTTGTATTTTGGGCTCGTTGGATAATTCTGTTTGAGGGTTGAAATACTTAAACCAATCTCGTACACTTCAAAAAAAATCAAAAGTCACAAAAATTTCGGTCGAAAAATCACAAAAAAATAAAAAAACATAAGAAAATCACGAAAAAAGTCAAAATTCACACAAGCAAAAATCAAAAATCACAAAAAATCACGTCCCTTGATAATAAACTAATAAGATAATGAGGAAGTGGTTCACCGTCGGTTGAAAACAAATCCCTTTTGGTTTCCAGACGTTCTTGAGAACCTTTGAACTTGTAGCATAGCTTGGAAAGCTATAATTATTCATTAAAAACCATAAACTGCAATAAACGTTTTAAAGGAAGGCATTAAAACAGCAATTAAAACTGACGACAAGTGAAATAATTTTCACTACAGCGTCCGAAATAAATTTCAAACTGAAATAACTTTTATATACCAAACGAAAGAGCATAAAGGGCTAACTGAAGAAGCTAAAATCGCGGTAAATCTTAGATATTTCGTAAATTATCAGCGATTTAATCTTGAATTATTTTAGTTGATGTTTTAACAATCACTTATCACCTCCACTTACAACGGCAATTACGCTTAAAATCTTTTTGTCATTTTCTTATTCCCTTATTCCCAGTGAAATAAAATCTCAGTGAATAGGCTTCTCATAAAATTAATTTTACAAAAACACGTTCAAACATTGCAAAAACAATAGAAATTTTTGGGCAATCGATATCAAAGTTTGCCTGATTGCATGCTCACAAGTGATGGTTGCGATAAAATCTCCTGTAACATTTGAAGTATTTAAGATTTTAATGCGATTTTAGTGTCATTAGGTAGACTGTGTAGTCTTCTCTTTCGTTTGATATAAAAAATGTTTTAATTAGAAAATTATTTCAGACGCTATAATGAATAATATTTTGGGTAGCCTTTTTTGGAACACACGATAGATTATTATTAGGTTCTTTATTTATTTATTCATTTATTTACGAATGGTTACCCAGGATAGCCGCTTCAGTTCCGTTTTTGGACTGTTATGAACAAGGGTCCTTCCTTCTTGTTGAACACCTACAGGGAACCTTGTGAATTATGGTGAGGTAATTTTCACCACCCAAGGCCTCATGCCGGCGTCGACCTCGGGACCTCTGAGGTTTAAGCTCAGCGCTCTACCACTCGGCCACGTCTTTCAATCATCGTTTCATTGCCGTTCTACCGGGTGTCCCAAAAAATTGTAGCCTATTGAAGAAAATGTCAAAGGAGAAACTGAAAATTTTCTATGCTATTGCTAATGACATTTTTACGAGAGGCTACATTTTTTGGGGACACTCTGCATAGAATGTTCTTTAGAATGTTTATGACATTTATTAATACCTGTAGAAATCAAATCAGAGTATGGCTTGCTTACATCCAAGAGGCCTATTTTTTATGCTCGTTCTGAACAGCGCAGTTTGACGGTAAATCTTTTTTGCGGCAGAAGAAATAAAGCATAGTATCTGAAATATTAATGTTTACAAGTTTCAAGAATCCAATTTTTGTCTGACTTTTTAATCGACCATTATGAGATTTTTGAGTACAGCTTTTACACGAAATATCTTATTTTCCTTTAGTTAATTACTTTTAAGTGTGGATAAATTGGATAGATTGTTCTTTTCACTTAACCATAGTCCGTTTATTCACTGCTAAAATAATTTTCCAGACGGTGCTGATCGTAATTTTATGACCGATTCTCAGAGAGCTTAAGAAAAATTATTAACTCACTTTATTGTTGTAGAAGACGGGGTACTAAAAAGCTTGATAACTTAAGGTAGCTCGCAAATTTTCTGTATTCTTACCCCCTAAAATATATTTTTGTTTACTATTATAAGCCAGTAATTAGATAATCAAGTGATTCAGCAGTTTTATTACCTCGTTTGCTTAAAACTTCCGTTTTCTGATTATTGTAAAAGTTAGAGGAAATATACTATTATTGAAGTTTTTAATTTTTTTTATAATTTCAACTCTTGGCTTTATATGATCTAACATACCATTTCAAGTTTACTCGTTGAAGTGCTTTTGCAGTATTTTTATTACTTGCAGATAGATCTATTTTTCTCAAAAATACAAAAACTTTAACAAACCGCAAAATCAAATTCACGCAAAATTAGAAAGAATTGTAGAACCGCGAAATTACATGTCCTACATTCCAGATGACTGACTAATTATATACCTTCTGCTATTATTTCTCACGAAGTGGCAAGAACGCACATTATGAAAAGAGAATTCATTGTTTTCATGAGTTTGTCAATTAAAATTTTAGAGATCATCCTAAATTGTCCCCACATTTGCTAAAGTTTGTACCAATTACATTTCGTTCAATAAACATTTCGCTAAATTGCACCCAAGTCCTAGTCTGTGCCAGACCCTCCGACAAACGACAAAATGAAATTTTCCCGTAATCTTACGTTATCTTTCGTAAGAAGAATCTGGTAAGGGTACTCAAGTCAAGTCTGGTTTACCTTGCATCAAAAGCATTCATCGCTTGAAAAGAGCGATTTAACCAAATTCCGTGTGGAGCAAGGACAGTCAAAACCTGGTTAAAAACTATAGGAACTGTATCGGGTGTGAATACTTCTATCAATTTTAATAACAGTTAAATGAACCCTGAGCAAATAACAATGCACAAAAGAGAAGCTTTTCACGGACACAAACCGTTGCTCAAAAATGAGCAACACAGGTTGTTTTTCTTCCAGGGTCGTTAACAACTCACGCTTCTGCGCAACAAAGTATATACCGCACGTTCATATTTTTTAAACCGAGCTCAGCAGAGTCTTTTAATTTGATAAACAAAGTGATAAATTATGTTTTCTGAGAAAGAAGTTCTTAATAGTTCTTGATTATCCCGTTGTGCCAAGCCGCAAGATGTCTAGAATTCGATTAAGAATTTTAAAATTGAGGGACTGCCAAGTCGGAAAAGCCCAGAACCGTTTTATGATCATAAACATGAAGGTTGCTATAATTACATTGCGTTCCTGTGGGAGGAAAATAAGGAAAATAAGGAATATAATCATCCATTTGTTGAAAACAAAGAAACACAAGAGCTGTTGAATCCGAAGCTTTTAAGGTGGGGCTGTAGGTAACCGTAAAAAACCTCAGCTAACAATATCAACAACATAACAACCTTTAGCAGTACTGCAAAGTTGCAGGAAGTAAATTATTAACTAACTTTTATCTGATATGAAAATAGATGATGCTTTAAACGATCTTTACAAATCTTTGTGTAATTTTTAATGCCTCTGTATCCAAGCCTGACATAGTCATGTACTCTAGAGTACCGAATAATCTTCCCCTCCCCATTGTAAATTTTTGAAAAATTTTCCAAACCCCCCGATTTTATTCTAACCCCCCCCCCCCCCCGCCCTATTATTGATTTCAAAGACTTTAACAACAAATTGCAAATCCTCGTGTAATTTTTTAATGCCTCTGTGTTCAAGCCTGACATAGTCATGTACTTAAACCCTATTAATACCACCAACCAGATTCCGTAACAGTTTTTAAAATTTCTTGGATCTTTTGGTTTGTGCGTATAAGCAGTGAAGAGGAGTTCAAAGTTCACAAAGCGCTTAAGCTTTTGTACATTCATGTCATGAGTAAAGATATCGAATTTAACACCAACGTAGAAGAACAATCAGTAACTCCAGTAGCGTGTGTAGTGTAGGTCACCCAAGTTTGGAAGACTAATGAAAAGTCATTAAAACATATTTCTTTTTGCATTGATATACAGTGTGTCTCAATAAAAAGGCTACCCAAAACATTATTCACTATAGTGTTTGAAATCATTTTTAAACTAAAATGATTTTTATACCAAATAAAAGAGAATCTTAAGTATCTAAGAAGTCATAAGAGATTTTATCTGAAGCTTTATTGCATAAAATTTTAATGATCCTAGAACCTTTTGCAATGGCAATCAGGCAAAATCTGATATCAATATCAAAAATGTATTTTGTTTTTGCGCTCCTTCGACGCGTTTTTGGCAAAAGTGATTTTAAATAAGAAACCAATTATCAAAAATTTTGTTCAAATCGGGAGAATAAGGGAATAAGAAAAGCTATTAAATAAAAAAACATTTTAAACGTAATTGCTAATGAGGGAATTATTCTACGAATTCCAAAAATAAAACTAGAGTCAACAAAGAAAAAATTATTTTATTTTGGTGCCAAATGTTTTAACGTACTACCTACGTCAAGTTAGAGATGTTCAAGACACAAAAGAACTTTTAAGTTATTTTCAAACATTTCTATTATACTAATAATGATTTTACTATCCCTACCCCAACCCTACAGCCAAGGACATAACAATTTTACTAAGCATCTGCTCTGATTGTTATGGCCGTGGCTGTTCTTCTACAGGACCCAATGGTAGAACAGAATTTGTATATATTTATATATAGCATTTTTTGAATTGGCTTTTTATCCTGTATAAATATTCGTAATAATAACAATATTAATAATAATAATTGTGAATGAAGGTGATAAGTGATCGTAAAAACATCAAGTAATAAAACTTCAGTTAAAATCTCTTATAACTTCTTAGATACTTAAGATTTTAGTGCGATTTTAATATCATTAGATATATCTCTTCTTCTCTTTCATTTAGTTCCAAAAATTATTTCATTTTGAAAATTACTTCAAACGCTATAGTCAATAATGTTTTGGGTAGCCTTTTTTTGAGATGTGTAATGACTTTTTTAATGATGTTTAAATGACTTTTTTCTCTCCTCCAATAAATGAGAACTACTCCTAGTACGCCATTGAGTTGTTAGAGTGTTTTGGACGCTATTTAACAAATGCACTATGACCCACTGTCTACTAAATTGTGTATGCAGACCGAAATCGTAATAACAATGGTGAAAGCAAAATTGTAATCAAAGATCAAATGTCAACTTTTGAAATTTGTCTGTGACTGAGGTGAGCTGAGAAAGAGACCAAAAGTCAAAATTCAAAAGTCAATTTTTTTCGAGAGGGGAAGGGTCAGCATCTCAATTTTTGAGAATCCTTAAGAAATATGAAACGAGTCCTCATTATTCACACGCGGTTGAAAACGAATACTTCGCAAATATTAAAAGGGAACTAAATTTCGTGGGAATGAAACCAAAAACCCCAAATTCGCAAATTTTATTTCTTTTAGATCCTTTAACTTACTTTGCCATGATGACGTGGCAAACAAGATTTACCACACTGTCATAGAAAAATTGATAGAATGCTTTTATCAATATTGCTTTAGTAAACAATGATCATGAAGTAAATTTTATAATTGTCACCAATTTTGCAATTAATTAATTATAGTGGCGTATTAAAATTTGGTGCCATGATCAATAGATTTCTTGTTCATCAGACAATCTTACCAAAATTACATGTCATTTCGTTACATTCTTAGAACCTTAGTCTAATTAGTTGTTTTTCTCTCCAAACTATGTTTTCTGAGAAAGAAAACCCTCTTCCAAAGATTTTTTTAAAAATATTGTCCAAGTAAAGTTCTTTGGAAAAAACGTGAAATGTGCTAAATATTAGGTGAAATTGATAGGTTTTTTGTGCATCATAGGTGATAGATCGATTCATTCAACTTTTTTAAAAGAATATACTATGCAAAAAAATCCCCGAACTTTTGGAAATTTTTGCCACATGGCCAAAGCATTTTTTATCTTGCTTCTAGTATCTTGTTACGCATCTAATCCATTCTTCACAAAAGTTATCTGTCGATTTGTCTACATCCTGTTTTCTCATTTAAGAGGTTCATAAATCTGTTAGTTTGCTTTATGACATTTCTAACGGTTTTCTTGTTTATTTGTTAGAAGCTACACACAAAGATTTAGATTGTAGCTAGGAGACCAGCAAGTGAAGCAAGCTTTATGAAGAAACGTCTGTAAACCGGTTAAAACCATCAAGATTAGAAAATATTTGATTCTGCGATGACTTTGTTGGCGTGTCCGGTGCGCCGTCTCTGATGTTAACTCAATAGAGAGCGCAGCAGAAACTTGGAATTTTAGGCACCGGCGTAACTAGTTTTTTGTTTTCGACTTAGTATCAAAAAATCAAGCTGGAAAAGATTAAGACTAAAATCATGAAAAAACATTTATTGGCTATATAGTGAAGTTGACAGCCTGAAACATTTTAAATCATGAAGAATTCAACAATTCTGAAACATTAAGGGTATAAGAAAGGTGTGTTAGATACCACAACTGTTGTCGAAAGAGGATGTACTTCACTTGTTGTAGTTTCGCTGATTTATTGTTGACGTGAAACTGTAGCAGAAATGATAATTCCGCATTTTCCATAGTGTTGTCTACTTTGAAGCGGAACAATTTTTTGGATATAAATACCCATGGTGTAATCCAATGACAAAGTAATAATTAATTATGGTCAAAATTATTTGATTTGACGTTTTTTGAAATTCATGCATCCTCCTACATTTTTAATTCCTTACTTACTTAGATTTTCTCTATTTTCGAAAATGAACCGAACTGCTTTTTGCTTTTCCTAGACCTAGGGACCGGGTAAAAAAAATATTAATCATTTTTATAATGAGTGGAGAAAAGGCCATAAATGATGAAAAAGACATCTTATGGAAATTTGATAGATTAACCTATTGACCTATTGACTTATAATTTTACCTTGACAAACTATTGAGTGTGAATTTTTTAAGGGTTCCCAACAATATTGATCTATGCATGGAGACCACAAAAATCCCTAGATGATCGACACATCGAAATTGTAGGTGCTACAGATTTCAGAAACTGAGGTTGGGGCATGCATATGATTCTCAATGTGCAGGTGTCTTCTAAACAGAAGATTATTGGTGTAATGCTGCTTTCCCAAGGCCACTATCAGAGAGGAGGAGAGGGATCAAGGTGACTGTCATATTGCAATCTAACGTGACATAACAATTTTTCTATACTTACATGACTCAGCAACCAAATTGACAATGTTAACTACCATACAAATATATCTGTGAACTTTATTTATCTATTTGAACTTATTTAACTCAATTCTCTTTGAACTGCTATCAATGAGGGTCCTGCCTTCATGTGAACAGAAAACCTTGTGGAAACTACGATGAGGTAATTTTCACCACCGAAAGCCTCGTACCGCTTCATACAAGCTAAACACATTAATACTTAGTAATCTATTTTGGTTACACCAAAGACACCTTCATAATTTTATCCAATGTCTGCCAGATCATTGAAATTTCATCGGTTATTTTTAGACTCGTAATCTACCGTCAATATTTATTTATTACAGTCCTCAATTTTCAAACTGATACCAAAAAATTAGTGCTATAGCTAGCCGTGCGGTAGGTAACCATATGCAAATACTAGTCTGTAAATATGTGGCGAGACCATAAGATACCACATTTTAATTTTTGGTCTTGATAAATTGCACTATACTTAATTTTGTCATTGTAATTATAATCACTGTGAGAACACGTTACAGTTCATGATCATGGCCTGTGTATTTCTCGGCTTTCAAAGTTATTGAGAAAAGCAAGATTGAACAAAGCAATTCTATGCCACTAGACGTGAAACAAACAGTCTTTCAAACTTTCAACCAAAATGTCAAAATGTGGTATTTAACCTTTTCCCAAGGCTTTTCCAATATTTTTGTCAAAATTTGTTGTACTCATCATTTTGTTGCGTTTGCAAAATCAAAAACGGTTAATTTGAGAAAAAAAGAACGCTAAAAATGCAGAATTTGATGAGATGAGTTTTCTAACCAAAAAAGTCTTGAATTTCTTTATTAATTTCAATTTCGATTTTCCTTAAAAGTGAGAATGCGATTTGAAATGAAATAATAGGTAAATCTTGTAGATTTGTTGTCATAAATTCACTATCCTGTACCAGGGTTTTCTCACGGAAGATAACTTGCCGTACGCGGGAAGGTCTGGTACAGACTATGAAGTCATCAGTGGAAGAGACTTCTTGTTATTTGTTTACCATTAGACTACCATTTTTTCACGGTCATGAAACATGAATACATAAAATTCTGGGCCATAGATGCCCTGTCTAGTCTTGATGTTTTGTTGATGTTATAGTGAAAGGTGGTTTTGGAAGAAAAATTAAGGAAAAGTTGGTATTAGAGTAATTTGGGAGAATCTTGAAACTCTGAGCATGAAGAGATAGTGGCTTATCGATACAGAGGTAGAAGAAAGAATGAGGTGATGACAAGAGAGTTATCATTCTGAAAACCAAAGAGAGAAAAAAGGCCGTGAACGCCTTATGTTGCAATATTACACCGGTTTCAACATTGTTGAACTAAAGAAAATTGTCAGAAACCGGAAAGAATGGATAAAGCTAGCCAAAAAATTTTGAGCAACTTCAAAAAACGTCAATTAGGTCAATTATATAGTTAAGAGCAAAAATAAGCACATTTTTAAAATTCTATTAATTGATGTAATTTTTGTCACTGCACTCTCAGTAACGACAAGAAACTATCACGAACACTACGATATTTTACGGGTACCTAAGGTCCCAAATAACCGCATAATCACATTTTTGGCAAATATTGCCGCAATGAATACGTTATATATTTCTCTAGAAAATTAATCATGCTTTTGGACGTTCTAATTGATCGCCTGGTCCAGAGTCGTAAACGTAAAAGTCACTCAGGTTGACTTGAAAATGTCAACAAAATGTCAGTAGGGTTATGAAAACATTTATAAAACCACTCGGGTAGAAAATACAATTGATTTTTGTGACTAAGTGAGATGGGAAGATTCGTCAGCTTGACTTGAAGGTACGGTTGGTCTCGTTTATATAAAATTAGGTCATGCAGACAGTTGCTTTTCGAAGAGTGGTAAGAAACCAACAATTTTACTGGGATAGATTTTGCTTTTAGCATCTAAGACACAAGGGCTTTACATAAACGCTAGCTTATTTGACTAGAGTTTTTCCCTGGGGCTTAAATTTCGGGAGTTTTCCAACAAAGCTCAAAACTTAAGATTCCTTATAGACCGTCTTGATGGTGGGGTGTTGCAAAAGTCATTTCATTTCAAGAGGTGAGTAAACAGATTCTAGAAGTAGTTTTTAGCTCATCTATGAATAATTGAATGAAAATGTCTTAAAATCATCTTCTATCCTACTCCACCTCGTTTTAAACACTGTATGCTATAGCAACCAAATCCCTTCTGATTAGTCATTAACACTATGACATTTATTACAGTAAATTATGCTTCATCAATATGACTCCCTAGAACTCTTTTAACATCGAATCGTCCATGGAAACAACGGGTCAAGCTGGAGTTTTTAGAAGCTTTCATATGATTGGATTTGTTGATTCAATAAAAGACAATCATAATGCTAATAACTTTCTAAAGAACGGTAATAAAATGATCATTAAAATAAACCAATCCATAGCTCTCTTGCAAAAAACTCCAGAACATCTCGAAACAACACGGCGTAGGACGAAAAATAAACAGCCAACGTCTTATTGAAAATACGATACCACATTTGTTAAACCCTTGGGTACGCTGTGGTTTTGAAAAAGTGAACAATTTACAAGATTTTCTCATCACTTTTCAAACTTTCAACTTGAATTTCTGGACAATGGATTGAGAAAAAACTAGCTAAGTTTGGTACTAAAAGAAAGCTCTTTTATGTTGTTTAAGAAAGGGTTGTTTTGGCCAATTCTAGCGGTATTTTGGTCAAATTTGGACTCATGTATGCGTCATATGGAGTCTAAGGATTAAGAAAATATCAAAAAATTAATAAATAAACTTTCATTTTGTTTTGACGCACAAGACCTATGGTAGCTCTTTTTTTTAAAGAGAGAATATTTAGGGCACCCGGTTCTGATGCTTATCGATAATAATTGTATCTCATTAGCTGTTACTAACCCCGCCTGTTTTAATCACTAATCATGAAATTGAAAAAGTAATAATGACTAAACATATATTGACCTTGTATCCTGTCAACCTTTTCTGGCTGGCCACAAACCACCTACACGCAGTTTGCCTGCAATTAAAAACCTGTTATCCGTCATTATAATTGATGAAAAACATACTAAAAGAGACAAATTGTTGCATTAATGTCGGGTTTTTAAGCATACTAATCGCAAATTTAGTGTTAAATTTATCACTAATTAGAAATAGAAGATTTAAGGAGTTAAAGATGAGCGCTAACTAGTTGCAATTACGTATACAGGAAAACATTGTTTGGAAATTTCTGTAAAATGACCAATGATGCATGCAAACGAGCTAATTGAACGACCTTAAACGAGTAATTTTGGTTTCAAAATTTGTTTGCAAGATAGACTAAAACGTTGCCAATGTTAATAAACTAGTGAAAATACTACGTTTCCTTATGCAGACCTTTACACAAAGTGCATGGAGCTCATATAATACTAAGCTTAGTGCATGTGAGACCTGCAAATCAAGCTAGCAGTCACGTACACCATGTCTTCACTTGTGCGAATTGCGTTTTTGGCTATTGCAGGTCTCAAGAATACTTTGTCCACTGTGTTCACACTAGATCAAATCGTTTGGTGTTTATAGCATATGAAACCACTAAAATAATTAATCGTTTGAGACAATTGCTCCGTATAATAGCAAAATGTCGCAAAAATTGAACCGATAAGCTCTACTTTCAAGAATAGTGGAGGGTCCCAAAATTGATCTGAACCAAAAATTTTTACGGCCGGAGATTGCCTCGCTAATGTCGACAGAAAGCTAATGCGCATTGCTTTTTCGGCCGCTCCGCTAGCCATCCGGTCAGTGTGTATGTAATGATTATACAGCTTGTGTCAGTTTTTCATATTTTTTTATTACTCGCTTTACCATTGCTCCTTTTCATATCAATAATAAATACACCAATCTGACGCAGTTTCCATGTTATCTATTGATTTAAAATCTTCAGAACTAGAAGTTGGTTCACGTCAGTTTGAACATTTGCAGCACGATATAGAGGAAAATTATAGAAGAAGAGCAATTTTTTCCCCAGAGCCTCTTTCTCTCTTTTTATAGCACTGATAACGAGTTAAGATGGCTCTGCCGTATTAGGTTGACATTGATAATTTCACTGGTTCTTGAAAACTTGATCATTGGGTTGTTAAATGTTATGGTGAAGGTATGATCAAGTGTATCATAAATATTTTCAATATTTTGAAAAAGCTTGTGGAATTTTCTTTCAAACTTTTCACGACAATTAAGTAAAAAGTTATAACTATTTGAGGCTTTGTTTATTGAGTATATAACTTTTCAAACACGCTGACCGATAAGGCTTAACAATAGGCTTTTGATTACCTCCACACGACTTACCATCAGTTATTTATAATTTGTTAGTAAACTGAATATCATCTTTGTCAGCCAGACAAAAAGGTATTTAATTTTTTATCCTACTTTCAAAGTAAGCGAGGCAAATAAACGATTTTTTTACAACACCACATATTACGCCAGTGGCATTTATGAGTGATCATTAAAGGTGAATATCAGAGTGAGCGCCAGCGATTGATATCGAAAAGCAAATAAATTGCGCTGGGATCGAGTTTGAGAAAGAGAGCTGAAGATACTTTAAATGTCATTATCTATTACCTACAATGACAAGTACAATGATTCAAACTCTGCTGTACCTCTAGATCCTAGTACCTAGAGGATTGCTGCTATGTCGTTGAGATGGCTACAAGCGCCAAATCATTACAATTTGTTTTGACTTCTTTTTCTCATGCTAAGGAACATTATTTGCCTGTAAATCTGCTAATGTGTCTTCTTGTGGCAGAATAAATCAAGCATAGGTCTTTAACTAAAGTAATGTCTTTATTTGTTTCAACAAATTTTTCGATCTATCTTCTTAATTGACCATTACGTATTCTAATGAGATTTTTTAAACAGATTTTTTTCATAACTTCTGTTCTCCGTATCTCAGTTTCTATAAAGCTTAGGCCAATTGGGAAGTGATAAATTATATATAGAATTTATGGAAAACTATAGTAGCCTTATCCTTTCAAGACGTGCTGTTTTCCTATTTTCATTAACCAGCTGGTGTTAAATTCAATGGTATAAGAATAGTCACTTGTTGACGAATTGTTTACGGCCTGCCTTATCAAATATTTCCGCCTGTTGTTTAAAACGGTCATCATTATAGGTGTCAAAATGTAATTAAAGGCAATCATGGTAAATGTACTCAAATGTAATCATGTTAAAATGTACTTAAATGTAATCATGGTATCAAATTAGTCCAAATTGTTTTCTTCGTACCATTCTTGCTATAGTTGAAGAACAACGAAAAACCTTGTTCATAGCGTTATCTTAGTGACAAATCAAAGAGCTTTCCATGGCACCCTGTTTTCCATCTGTAGAACAAAATTGGCATTTTTGTAACCCATTCGAATCAATTGGCTCTGAAAAATTGAAATTCTATCATGCACCTTGCCTTTAAACTTTAATTGGCTGCATCAAAATTCCGCATTTCCAGTACTTTTGGTTTCCATATTTGAGATAAAAATTTTAAAGAGCATTATTCGAAAAATTTAGACAGCCAAGAAAGTTCTGAAGGTGTCTTAAAAAATGTACTTTGTCATAAAAATGCCATTAGCAACTGTAATTTTTAGTATTTCCTTTGTTTTGATTTGCGGTTCCTTTTGATAAATTCTCCTGACATTTTCTACTACATATAGGCTACATTTTTTGAGACACCCTGTACAGCATAGACACATTTGCAACACCGATTACGTAATACTATGCACTGAAATGCAGTGACGTGGTATATATAGGACAGCTTTACCGCTTTCCGTTATTAATTTCCCTCCGCTGAATAAACTATTAAGGTAATTAATAATTAGACAACAATTGTCCAGTATTGTAACCAGTCGATCTGACCTGGTGTGAGTCAATAGGCAAATATCAAGATAAATATTTTTTCTCAGTGTTTCTTAAGAAAATTACCAACTGTATATTGACTTTCAATGAAACAGTAATTAAGTTAATCCCGCCTTAACAATGTACAAGTAGGCAATGATTTATGCAATGTTGATTTTCCAGTCGCTG
>JAUBWS010064688.1:0-13179 GCA_032270445.1 Darlingtonia californica | reverse complement strand
AATAAAAATCTAACTATGGTCTTTGAAGCCCCTAATTTAAGTTTATCAGGGTCAACAGTGGTCCTGAATAGCTATGCCAAAATTTATATCCAGAAGAGAGCGTCAATATGTTGGGTGCAAAGCTAAGCAACTTATCTCTTCCATGCTAGAATAAGGCACCACCGAATTTAACAGACAAATAACGAAACCAAAATTTTAACGAACCGGTCTGAGGAGTTGTGAATGTGAACTTAGGGAATAACTAAAGCTAAACATACCATTCAACAAAAAAGTTAACTATCGTCTTTGTAGCCCCCATGGTAAGCCTATCAGGGTTAATAGTGGTCCTGAATCGCTATGTCAAAATTTATATCTAGAAGAGGGCGTCAATGTCACGAGTGTTAGACTCAGCAGCTTATCTCTTCCCTGCTAGAATTATTAAGCCACTAGTTGATTAAATAAACTAACATCGAAACCGAAACTTGTACCGAACCGGTGTAGCAGATTGTTTAGACTCCCTGTGAAAAATGACTCCCCAGTTAAAATAAACTAGAGAAAACTCCCATAGAGTCTGAATAAACTATAGAAAATAGTGACTTCCTTGATTAATAATAACTCCCCTAATTAGTTCCTAAAAGTAGAGGGGAGTCGCAAAGTCTATTGGAAAGCTGATAACTATCGCCATCAAGGATGAGGCATCGAGTGAGGCTCCAAGCAAGGAAGAAGAATTCTGGATCCGCAATGATTACATATAAAAAAAAAAGATGATGCCGACATTCTGAACTACAAAAACGCTTGGTTAAACGATCGTATAATGGATGCTGCACAAAAGTTAATATGTAAAACACTTGGTGATGAAGTCACAGTTTCCTGTGATGACCAATCTGTTTCAAATACTCAGAAGAATGTAGCTATACCTTTCAATCGATCATATTCAACTTTTACATGATGGTTCCTTAGTTTTTGTTCAAATGGCCGAGTTCAAATATGCGACAGTTTGAAGTCGACATTATATCGTTCATCCGTAAAGTCAGTGTACTCTTTCTACAAACATGTGGTGGGGGGATTTGGAAAGGTTGTACCAACTTTCTTACCAGTCCATAAGAAAACAGATGGCTTTAATTGCGGACTTTTTCCATTGCTTATGCTGCAGAAATTTTGGATGGGAAATCGCCAATGAAAGCTATCTTTGATGTTAAAAAAATGCGAAACCATCTACTAGTCTGTCTTGAACAACAGACACTATCACCGTTTCCGAAAGCAAACAAACTCTACTAAAAGGACAATCCTAAATCTAGTATATTTTTAATATGTTTAACTCCTTTTTCATAGCTTTGTTCACATTTTATTTGTTGTATTCTTAAAACATTTAACATGGGTATTTCAACCCAACTCAAAAGAAATTATGTCTCCCTAGATTATGATCCCATTCTTTGAGTCTTTCCATGATTTCTAGGTTATTCTTAATTTTCTGACGATTTTGAGCCTTCTTAATCCTTATAAAAAGAATTCTTATAAGAAAAAACCGTGTAAATTAACTAAAACAGCCTAACAGCTGTACAGACAGACACCGGAAAAACAAGAAAATAGACCAAAGAATCAAAATCAGCATCATCAAATTAGTAGGCATGCCAAATTTCATGCAGAATGAAGCATTTTTAATTTTGGGACCAAAAATGCCAAAATTCAGTACTGGGGGTCAAAATTACTAAAAATAGACCAAAGTATCGAAATCAGCATCATCAAATTAGTATGTATGCCAAATTTTATGTAAATCCAAAAGGGAGTCACAATAATGACTGGGGAGTTATATTTCGGGGGAGTCAAAATTTTCTGTGACACCGGACTAATAAAAGTCGGAATGCGACGTGAGTGGGATTTGCTTTCCATTCACAAATTCGATATTGGGGAAAGAATTGGTTATCGAGATGTCATTAATCCTTTACCTCTTCGAATATTTCCACCAATTGCGGGGGTTTGAAATTTATATGCTCGTCTAAACTTATTCAATAATAAGAAAAAAAAACGAATCCTTACGCTTTTCCTCAATAGTATATTTCTTTGAATCTTTGATAACTTGCAAGTGCTTACCAACAAAATCAACAGAGGGAGATGTCAAGCTGAGAACATTGTTACTACCAGATATTTCCAAAGCATATGACTCAATTTCATCATCTAAAAGATCGCCCACTTCGTCTAATATATCCCTCAACTTAGACGTACCAGATAGCACAACCTAAAATACAATAAGTTACAATCTATCATAGAATCCACTCTATTTGATATATACACCATAACAAGTTTGATTAAAAGAACTATAAACATTTCAGAAGTAGGCAAACCCTTTATTGAGAAAAAGTAAATATATCTTTATATATTCGTATAGTTCTTAATAGTCTAAAATATTTTCCACTTTGCTTTGAAATAAACTACACCTTTACAATGAAGTGATAGAAATATTTTTCACATAGCGTTTTTTCAGAAAACATGCAACGTTAGTTCAACCTTCATTAAAGATAAAATATTTTGTCAGGCGTTAAAACTAACACATAAGCAAGCATGTTTTCAAGAATTCACAACATAATCAAATTTTCTTAACACGTCATTCATGAAGGAAAGTTTGCTTAAAGGTTGGAAGCCATATGAAAAGTTTAATTCCCCAAGCTTAACTACTACCAGTTGTGTAGTATTAAAAATGTTTTTTCTTATTTGTATGCACAATTTGAAACAACAACTAAGTCAATTTGCCATCATAAAGATGGTCACTTCAAATAAATATTAGGTTAGGATAAACTTTAGTTGCATAGTTAGAGTTGACTTTTGCAACTCTATTGGTCAATGACTCAATTTGGATAAGTGGATAGTCGTAATTTGGATAGAGGATGGTGGCAAACTTAAAAATAAGAGTAAAGTTTACAGATTAATTCTTTTTTTTTTAAAAAGGCCAGTATCTAGACCACACATATTCATTAGGTATTTAGGGTGATACGTGTTAAGCTGTGTCATACAAATCGAAAGTTACAGTCACGTGATCATACTTTATGATCATTAAAGGTAAATATTCAACCAGTCTAAATGAAAACCTTATCTCAACCAATTATATAACTGCAGAAAACGTAAGCTCTTTGTAAACTTACTGAAATATTAAAGTCAGAGACAGTGAGGAAGCTACAGTTTCCTGTCGGTTAAAGTTTATGAACATAGGCAACAACCAGAACGTTGGATCAGAGGATAGTTTGAATGGATGACATTCCATGGTGTGAAGACAAAAAAACGAACTGAAATTAATTCTTTCTCTATACCTTTCAAAAAATTGATTAACTAACAATATAGAACAGATCATGATAAATAATGACAAGTGTGAAATCCGTGCTAGTATCGTTCATGGAAATTCTCAGCGTTACTTTTTGTTAGAACCAACTACACCTTTAAATGCTTTTTAAAAAAATTCTTTATATGTTATGCTGAAAACTCTATTCAAACAGATTTTAGTCATTTTTTTCACAAAATGAATAAATGAATGAGTAGAATAAAAACAACAACAGCAATAAAAAAATTCTTGGTAAGAGGTGTCAGAATTGATTGAAAAAAATTGCGCAACTGCTACTATATGCTTAAAATAACATATTTCAACAAAGTCATACATGATCATTCCACAAGCCCATTACGTAACACAAACATGGGATGAAATTCGTTTTCTTTTTACTGTAGAATGGATGCCTCGACTAAATACCAATAATGAATATATCGAGGAAATACTAGCAATCTAAAATTGGTTAAACGAATTTGGGAAGTAGGTCATACAAGGTAGTATTGTTAGCTCAAGTGAACTAGCTGCTCTAGCCCACGACAAAATGTACTTATCTGAAGAACATTCATTATCATCATCTTTTTAGTATTCACAAAGGTAGGGTCATGAGATATGTATGAAAATTCACCAATGTTGCATGTTATTCTTGCTATCTATGACACTTGTTTATTAATCAGTCCTCCTTGGAAAGATTTACAATCACAATACAAAAATCGGAGATGTATAAGAGTAAGTTTGCAAATATCGAGAAGATTCTTAATAACAGTTGTGTATAAAAGCTGTCATGACGTGTGTGATTTCAAATTATCAATTTTTTCCATTATTCCCTTAAGCAGAAGCAGTTACTTAAAAAACGCATGAACAATGATAAAAAATAAAGCACTTTGTGAGAATACAAATTTAAAGTTGGATGATAGTAAAAGACTTACCACTTGCTTTTGACCAGTTGGAAGAGTTACATTGATTGGGTACATGATCTCATTTGGATTGACACTGACCTTCCTTAGGAAAGCCATATGTGACTGTGAATTAAGGTGATCAATATCCAATCGGTTGCCATATGAACTTGTCTTGCGTGAACGCGAAGGCGTCCTTAGCATAGGCAATGACATTTTTCGGCGCATAACACGTGGGGATGCCATTCTTCTGTTATCTGCAGATGGTTATCTTTTAAATGAAGTATCTAATAGAATTCATTTCTGTTTATTAGGTGATATGTTCGAATCAGCCTGGTTCTAAACTTATATAGTTGTGTTATCTATAAAAAAATAGAAGGTAGTTAAACATCGAAATGTGAAAAGCCACACTTGGTCAAAAAACTAATTTCGTCCTGTAAAAATTTAATGTTAAGTATAAGTAATATCTATCAAATTTCTAATCTTCCAGCCGCGCAATCAATAATAATTTGATAATCAGCACATTGGACGTCAAATTACAATACATCCAGCCAATCGCATTTCTCTACTATGTAGCTATCGATTTCAACGCGAAAGGCGATAATAAAAACCAATACAAATAATGAGATTTCACCCACAAAAACAGATTCAACATCAAAACCACCATTGTTGAAATCCGAGGAAATTCTCCATTTTGAGTCTTTAAATGAAAAGACATACAAAACTCGTCTCGAAATAAATTTCACATGTTCAATTTGATTATACATTATGCTATCGATAAAATCTAAAGCAATAAAAAGTACTCATATATCATTTCGTCCCGTTCCTTGACAAACAATCGAATAATACTAAAATAAATAAAAATTTTACACGAAAACCCGATAATAGGCTACCGGGGCTTCAAGGAAACGGTAAGCCAATTGAGATCTAAGCACATCTGATTCTACAAATAAACAAGAATTTAGATTTAGCTCATCCTGATTGTGAGCCTTTCATCTTTACATCAGCACACATACGGACAATAAATAAATACGTCTTTTCAAAATCCGTACATTTTGCATTAATACAGTTCACATCAACTGAAACATTTTGTTTATATACGAGAGCAGAAAACAACATTGACGCTTTTTTGATTCCAACAGATTTTCAGATACAATAAAAGTAATCTATTTTTACTATAAATTTCTACAAAGATGACCACTTCAAAGCAATCAAGTACTCTGGCATTACACTAAGCAGCAAGCATTTACATATTTGGCGTACACGCCGCTACAATGATTTTTTATATCATCCAAATAACAAATAAAAAATTAGCAAAATGACTTCATAGCATAATTGTCTTCTACTTTTTGTTTCATTTGAAAGGATCTATTTTTGAAAAAGCAACTGCTAGTAAGAAAAAACAATTTTATAGTTAATTTGTTTCCTTCCATAGAAACGCTGCACCCCTGATGATATCGGCCAGCGTGTAGTTTTTCAAATTAATTGATTAAATCAATAATGGAGATTCCTTGTACAAGTCCATGATACAGATACCGTTTTATGTACATGTAAAACAGGATACTGAGAAAGACTTTCAATAACGTCAGACTTGAAGTTGGCACATCTGGGAGGTGTCTCAATTAACAGCAATAAAGATACAATGTGGAAACTTGAAGACACACTTCCTTTACAGAGATACAACACAAGTAGGAGGAATTGTGCGCTGTAAAGCATTTTAAGTTTATTCTCATCTATCGAAATAACATACGCGCCCACTTTTTTCTTTCTTTTTCAAAAAATTATAATGTAGGAGTTGGAATCATTAATTTCTAAATATTTTCTGCCTGGTAATTGTCCAACAGGATAAAGGCGTGCATAAACTTTAATCTAATATACGTTTCGATCACAGCAACCGTTGATGCCAAATCTATTTTTGTATTCGTGTACTTTACCCAGTATTTGAAACCGCGTGGCGAGATTTTTAGAACGCTTCCGGGCAAGTTGCAAATGATCATAGATTTCAATGTGAAAAAAAACCGCCAATCGGAATTTACTATTATTCAAATACCACATACGAAGCATCTTGTCTGGTAATCTAGTAAACAAAAAGTTTCATTAGATATCAATAATCAATAGGATAACTTTCTTCGTACTTTAATCTTGCTGGTATAAATGGAAGGCTTAAGATTAATAATACTATTAAAGAAAAACGATATTATTACAATTTGATCGATGGTACCTCTAAACATCCAATATTCACAAAAAACTCGCCTCATATGAAGAATGATAACGTAAAGGTATTATCCTAGCAAAAAATTTTGATTGCGCTTAACCTTAATATTAAAGTAATGCAAATACAGTATTTTCTACATAGGCTCGCTAGAAATAGTCTACACCAAAACAAGTTAATTTCATAAACGGAATGAGAAGAAATTTAACCACTAAGATCTTTAATGTTAGATACTTAGGTTAGATTGAGTTGCAAAATTTGGAGAGAAATAAAGTGACAATATCTTAGCAATGCAAAATCTAGCCTTAACACGACTTGTGCATTGTTTTGAACGGTGAGTTTTATCGCACAGGATAATTTAGCAGAACACCTCTTGTCCCATCTCTCAGGTATATCAGAAATACAATTCAACAATGAGTTTTCGATTACACTTCTTTCGAGCAAATATATTTCAATTCCTATACTCTAGAGTATCAAATAATCGTCCCCCCCCCTCGATTATTGATTTTTGAAAAATTTTCCAAACTAAGTTAAAGACTGCTGGTTAAAAATACAGACCAACATGACTCAATCAGCTCATTATATAACGCTAGATAAATAGTACAACACTGGTAAATCACAAATGAAAACCTTCTTTTTTAGAGGAATTTGGTTCTCTAAACATGGGTTATAATATCTTTATTGAAGTTGAATCCAGTTATCAGATGCAGCAACGATGTCAAAGATTTTCCATCTTACTACCCCCGGTACAAGTTCCCTGTATGTGTTTCGCAGGAAGGCATGACCATCGTTGGTAACAGTCTCAAAACGGAACTGAAGAGGCTATCCTGGGTAAACATTCGTAAATAATGATATTAATAATACAATATAAAACACAATCTTTCAATAAGAGAAATTTGTTATCTGATATGATAAAATATAATAAGAATAAGAAAATTGTCTCGATAAAAGATGAATGAACTACATAGATAAGGTTCAGTATGTTTTTGTCAAGTACTAAAATTACATTCAACGCACTAAAATATACCGACTTTTGTCCTAAAAACCAGTTTAGCCCGGAAATATTAGCCATACTGATACTGAAGGACCTTCAACATTACCAAAAAATTACGAAAATTCTTGGCTAGAAATAAATACATCGATTACCAGATAACTGTACGCCAAATACTATTTTTAATTCTAAATGTAAATTTATTTTCATACATCCAGGCTAAATTCACAAAACCTAGTTTATGTTGCACAGGAGTATGGATGCAACTGGATCAGAACTAAAAGAATCTAAAGTCTGTCTCAAACAGTTGTCGGTAATTTCAGTTTTTTATTGAAACCAGATTAGTAGAAATCTATTGATTCTTGAGTGATTCACTAATCCTGGTTTCTACACGTTAACCAAAACCAAAATCTTTTAGAGACAGCGTTATCAAAAGCAATTATCTGCGTGATTTTTTTCGATTTCTTCAATAGTTTCAATTTCAATACAGTCAGCCAGAGCTCTTCAGATGCCTGATTGATAAAAATTACAACAAGTAGCTGCAGATTTAAGCAGAACTACCACAACTAAAACAAAAACTAGCTTTATCATCTCGGACACTAAATGTCTTACTTCCAAAACAATTTGTACTTAAAATAGTGGAATTCGCAAAAAAGAAAACTTTCTTCTCTATAATATATATGAAGGTCAGGAAAAGTAAATGAAACGAATGTTAAAACAGACCGATGACGTTATTATTTTGCCATCTAACTTCTAATGATTTTTCTTTTCACCTGGTAATCTAAGGTCAATATTTTCTTTATCTGCCAGGGTCATCTTCTCATTTACCTGTATTTCAGAAAACAAATCATGTGCGAATCACATTTTAATCAGATACGTAATTTCATTATTGGTTTGCAAAACACCCAAAACTCGTATATTGTACTTTATGTAGGGGAGACTCCGGGAGTACCGTTTAAAGACGATGACTATACATCTCATTTTGAAAAACCAGTAACTTTTCCATAAACGTTCGTAATGTCAGTTTAGGAATTTTGTCGCGACTGTTATTCATATGCTTGTTGAGATGTTGACGAAGTACTTTAATTGATACTGAGATGCGCAAAGTTCGGTGGCAAAATTTGGTGTGTTGACGAAATCTATAATGGATCCTGTGTAATTGTTTGACAGGTGCTATGATATTTAGGTACCTTACAATTTACGTATAAGCGAGTTTCATGATAGAATTACCTCAGGTTCAATGTGTTAAGAGCTTTTAGTATGGCCAGCTGCGGTTGCCTAGAATTACCTATAGTGTAATAATTGTCTATCACCTTAATAAAAGGCTAAAAGTTTGCGCTGGTAATATATATTATACGAATACTTAATCACTAGGAAACGTGTTCCTTAATAAAGACTTCCCCCAATTTCCAAATACAAACTAAAGTTTTCAATTTCTCTGTCTTGTTTTCATCATACAAAATCTTCACATAATTCTCTTTTTTTCCAATGTATGTAAATTATGTAAATTTTAAACATCTAGGATTAATATATATGTTAAATTTACGTTTTTTAACATAAAAAGACCCTTATATCAAAGATACCACAGTATATTGGTTCCTATGCTTTACTAGAAGTATGGATAATGACATTGAAGATATACAGGAAGAGTTTTTGGCAACTAATTAAACATAGAAAAATGGGAGGATTAACCTGTTCTGATCTTCTAAATAAAGCTTAAGAAAAACATGATGAAAAGATAAATGATATTGGTATTGGTGTTTGAATCAAATTAGAGATTCGATGAAACACTTCAGAGAAACAAGGAAAACGCAACATCAATAAGAAAAAATTTGATCAAATAAGTGTCAACGCAACAAAAGGGACTACGTTTCTTGTCATCATCAATCGCTTATATCTATGGCGAGAAAATTCACAGAGAAACTTTTTCAAAAAATTATCCAGAAAGCGAAATAAAACGATGTAATTCCGACTTTCACTGTAATGAAATAACAGTATGGTGAAATCAGTTTATAGCAAAATCGATCTCTTTGTTCGTTGCAAGACAATACTATTAAATAGCCTGCCTCTCTTCACGTAAGCAATGCGAGTATTCTATACATAACTATAGCATCCATAGACAATATTATCAGCAAACGAAGATAAGGGACGCAAGAAATGACAAACAAATTTTTTATTAACTTCATTCAAAAACATCAATCCTGCTTAAAATAAACAAGAGGTTAACAACTGAACTTTCCATTAGTAGGTTTAAATCAAAATATTTAAACAAACACAGCAAAATTAAAAGTACGCACAATGAAAAACATAATTTTGCTGCCAACACTTCTTTAACTGTTATTTCTGACATAGATCAAGTTGAGCTGGCATTATTACAGTGTACCTTTCACACCGCACAGAACCCAATGCACAAAATATTATCAATTTCTAAAACCGCTTAATTGCATATTTCATTAATCTACATTCTATTTTGAAGGTCGATCATTACAGTTTCTTTAATCGCTCAGTAAACATATTATTATATAAAATCTTTATACAGGATACATAAGCTTCAGCTTAATAATTATGCTGCTATTAATGCTAGTCCTGTACAGTACTAGTTTTTGATTGTTCAAGAATCGTGAAAACACATCGTAATTGGCTGCGCTAAAGAATCTCTACTAGTAAAACGAAAAAGGCAAACCTAGAGTTATTCTATCCTCTTCTAAGGAAATAGATCTTCCTTCTTACAGGGTAGTCAATAAATAGTATTCCACATAAATTCCCTTAAACCCAACTCAATCAAAAGTTTGACGAACGCCAAAGTCAAGAAACAAAACAAGTATTTATAGTTAATTAACAAGTAACCTTAATTACCACGTGGCTCGATCCATGTATGATATTTCTAGAAATTCATTTTCCCTTAAAAGCATATCATGATCTAATGTTTTATTGGTAGACGAAATAAGGAGCACCATAGAGGAGCACGTTAATCACGTCGGACAGGGAAAGATTATTCAAAGGGTGCAGAAAAAATAATAGAGGTAACCTTAAATAAGTGGTTTAGTTCAATCAGATTTCTAAAACAAAATCATACAAGTTAGAAATTTTCTTATCTATAATAGGTAATCTTAAACTGAAAAAAAAACAGATAAAACAATACACCAAAATCAGGACAAGAAAAACACCGATTCCCCAAACCCAAACTTTATTTGAAGTGATTTACGTTGACTGACCAATGCACTGATTTCTTAAAAATTTACAGAATACCTTTTATCAGAAACGCAAAGAAAAATGATCTGGTTTCTGATGCGTATTAGATAAACAGCAATTAAATAGATAATTAATTATAAATACGCATATTGACAACAATACCCATTCGATACGTCGGGTGATCGGTATCTTAAGTTAATAACATCATAAGGGAAATAAGGAATAACCATAAAAGTATATTATTAAGTTACAGATACCATCGATATAATTGAAATTGCTCATAAGGGCCATATCTTATATGAAATCAAAATGCTACTCTCTACTGAAGGATAAACTAATTTGCAAACCACTTATACATTGCAAATAGTTTACGTTAAAGTTTATCATTAAATCAGTCGAAACTTATTACATTATTCTTTAATATTTGAATGAAAAAAAGTGCTACAGAAAGTTAGAAGCGATTAAAAAGAGTCACATTTTATTGAACACTTTCGTGAGAAAGATGTAATCTCTTTTAGAGTGTGTTCACTATTATATTGTTACCAGCAAAAACTACTTTTCCAAAAAGAGTGACTCGTTCAAAAGAAACATATAGGGGTATTTGTTGTTTCTCCCAAAGTAAATTTAAGAAGGGCAACGTATGTGATGGCATGGAATTTCCACGTTTAATACTTTCTTCGGATAGTCCGATAATTTACTAAGGAGAAAGACAGACATGGGCTTGTTTCTCAGCCAGAAGTTTATTTACTGAAAAGATGCACGAAAACACATTAGGATAGATGAACAGGAATAACAATAAGAGAAAAGAAAAATACGTTTTCGTCTCTATTAAGAGAGCTTCGAAACATGGTAAAATTAATGAATCACCGAGAAACGTCTATTAAGATACATTAAGATAATATAGAACCTAGATTCTCCAGCCAACAAGGCGATTGGTCCATATCAAACCATTGATTGGAGTACATTTGGGAACGTATTTATAAAACATGCAACTTCCGTTTAAGCTCTGGCGTCGTGAAAATCAGTTGGTACATCTTGTAAAACTTTCTGAGTCATGCATGTGCTTTATGGGAAATTTCATCCTGCCAAATCTGTGTACTTCTCGAACTGCCAAAATTAATTCCCAATAAACTAAATAAACTTCATAGATTTTGAAAGTTACTTTAAAATACTAAACACTTTTCTTTATAACAAAATCGAATATCGAATTTCAAGCGAGAAAATGTCATTTCTATCAATTGCGATTGAGGCTTTTTATGTCTATGAGGACCCATTGCAGACTATCATTAAATCAATGTCTGCCAAGTGGGTTCGTGATTTATGCAAACCTGGTCATGTTGTTCACTATAAACAAATACAGTGGAACAGGCTTAGCTGGAACAGCGGGTCAAGCGGTATAATATGGATGCTTGGTGAACATCCAATGTTGTTAATATATCCATTTAATGTTAGATATTATACGTGACAGGGGCGAATAGAGACTATATGAAAGTTGTGGTTTCACACAGTTAAGTAGTCTGAAATTACCAAAATCGGGAAAATTCTATAGACATTTCGGAAAGAATCGGGGAAATTTAATCAGAAAATCGGAAAAGTTCGGGATTTTCACATGGTGGTTTGAAGAATCTGTATCCGCCCCTGCGTGATGTACGGTTACGGAACGGGGACGGCAGCAAACACGTATGTGTAATACAACAGAACATCACGCTTTTTATTTCTGAAAGAAAAATTTATTATCACGCAGTGTTTTTTAGCATAGCGATAATTCTCTTCCTATGAGGTCGCGTGAAAACGTGATTTTGCATGATTATGAGTCATGCACGAGGCGGAGTGTTGTAAGGACCAGAACTATTTATTTTGCTTTTCCTTTTTGAAAGTTTATGAATTTTTAATAGAAATGTCAAAATTCTGTTCATAACAACATGATAATTATGGTGGATATTAACTAAAACTTTATTAATGACGGATGTGAAAACTAACTCCATGTTGTCCAATTTTAACCCTTTGCAAAGGAAACCCGATATATTGTTTACAATTTTAAGACATCGCTACACAATCATTCCTCCGTATTGTATAACTTTTCTAGGACAAGCACAACCTTGCGTTCTTTTTAATCATAACTGAAATTGAACAGGAAAATAAAAATTAGTTTTGTCTCACAATCTCTTTAATTTAGTCAATTTTGTATTTTCGTAATAACTTTGGTTATACTTTAAGATTATATTGTCATTGATAATCATTTAGATACGTAACTTATACGTCGTATCTTATAGGAGCCGAACGAACGACGTAGCCTTTTGACATAAATTGTACTCTACAACTATTCTTGATTAGCCCAATTATTTTGAAAAAAAGCTTGTAAGGGCTGACACATTAAAAAAAAACAGTATGCTAGCCGAAAATTATTAGATCATAAACAATCACAACTTGACGTTAAATTACGATCATCCCCAGAAGACTTATGTAAATACCATCACTAACGCTATTAGAGTGCCTAACGCTTAGTGATAAACCATCAGTTTCGGAAAACTGAGGATAGAAGTGAGATTCGAACTCACGACCTATGTATTACTAGTGAACTGCTCTACTACTGAACTAT
>JAUBWS010064677.1:0-14860 GCA_032270445.1 Darlingtonia californica | reverse complement strand
TGTGTATTTTATCCTAAAAAGATTGATTTTGGAATATTTTTTGTGGACACTTTTTGCCCACTTGAAAAAAAACACTGGCATAAATGATTTTATCAAAAACCTATTAAGAAAAATTTTGTTCAATCGAGAGTAAGGGAATAGAAAAGTCAATAAATAACAAAAGATTTTAAACGCAATTTTAAGTAAAGGTGATAACTGATCACAATTGATCGCGATTCAGTATCACTAGATAACATTTTCTCCTTCTGCATTATGAAAATTTTTTATTGATCTTTAAGGAAATAATAATCTTATTCCAAAAGATTTTCTTCGGTTACTTTCGTTTGAAATTTTATTTTGTTTAAAATTCTGTATTTTTGGAAAGTGCTGAAGAAGCGCTTTCCTATGATACAAAAATCGCAATAATTTGATAAGTGGTTGCAAAAAATAAGCTTTGAAAGTTTTGATACACACCTGAAGAAAAGAGAAATTTCATTTTTTTCATGCATTTTTCTTCTTCACTTTCGCATATTTATCAAATTTTACATTTAGCTATATTTAAAATACCTTTCCAACGATACTAAACTAATAATTTTTTGCAATGGAGTTTTGATAAAATGGCAATTAAAAAATTGCAAAAATCTAGATTTTGTCCAAAATGTTTTCCACCCAAAAGATTTGTAGATGATAAGTTTCTTAGTTTAGAAATTTCGAATTCAGGCTGTATTCGTGACAGATCAAGGTAACGGCTGTCTTCCATTGAGACATATGTTCAAGAATTTGGACAAGAGCTGGACAATCAAAAGAGAAAGAATTGGCAACTCTTCATTACAATAACTTTGATAGTGCAACTAACACCCATGTTTCAAAATTCATGCTACAGAAGGTTCACAACACAGTACTTTGGATATGGATGTCAAATTCAGGAAAGAAAAAATTCTTATTGTTTAGTTTTTTTGAAGAACCTTTTCGTCAAATTTAATGATTTTTGATTCTTTTCGTGATTTTTTTGTGGTTTATTTTGTCAAAATCTTAACTATTTATTGATGTTTTTTGTGATTCTTTTCAAAGTATACGTTTTTTAGTAATTTACCCCTCGTCTCGAACAAGCCAAACATTCAGGGGCGCACCCATCGACCCCCCCCCCCTTTTTTTAAACCAGGTGCCTTTTTTTAAACACTAAAAATTAAAATTAGTATGTTAAAAGCACGATTTACAAGTAATAATTTTCATAATTTCTTTGGTGCCCCTTTTATTCTTAGATTCGACCCCCCCCCCCTTTTATTTTTACTGTACGCCCCTGACATGTTATTTGGATGCTTTTCATGACAAAATATTGTTGAAATATTCTTCACACTTTGAAACGACCCTCTTGACCAATTTCAAGGTACGGGTTTGGATTATGTATTACTCGTCTTAAAAAAGTAGTCGAGAAGATTTGTCATGTGTGCTACCTCCTACAATTTTTTTCTTACTGTAGAGTTATACCATACTAATTCTTAAATTATTGCTTTCGCAATAAACTAAAATAAAATTTGGTTATCACGAAAATCTACTCTGCCATAATTTCGCGAAAACAGTTTTTTCCGCGGAAATCTGCTATAAAAGGCCATCTGCTTTTGTAGTGAGAAGACAAATAAATTAGACAATAATAAATTTGGCCTTAGTATCCTTATGGTGAAGTACAAACATTTCCGATACCGATCAAAAACATCTAGTTTTGATGTGATACAACAATTTTATGAACATTGTCCGTACTGTTTACGTTTTGTGAAAAACAAATTTAAGCGGAAAGAGTTTTTGCAATATGGATGATCTGGTTAGTGAAAATTTGCTGCAAAGTTCACAGTTTACATCAAAATTTAATTTGTCTTGTGCTAGCGTTATATGTTCAAGTAACGTAACAAAAATAGTTTGAGTAGATATTTTGTTTTTGTCGGAATGGGACGAGCCTATCCTTCATGAGAACAGGAAATCACAGCGCTTACTCGGTAGTAATTTTTTTTTTTGTAATTTTGTCGTGATTTTTGTCGTATTTTCTTTGATAATTTCTATTTTTGTTAAATATTATTTGTGAGTTTTTATTTTTTTTTTGGAGTGTACGAGATGTTTTCGTTCTTTAACCCTCTCTTAACTTCTCCCTTGCTGGATGTTGGGGTAGTACAGACTACCCTGTACCAGAGTCTTCTCACGGGAAAAAATTTCATTTCGTAGGAGGGACCAGGATAGTGGAGATAACTTTTGATTTAGAAAATTTGTAATGTTGACTTGCGAGTCTTATGTTTACTCAAAAACTTTTTTCCTCTCTCAAACTACTTCTTTTCTACAATATAAACATCTTATGTGGAGTCCCACGAGTATTTTTTATGGCGAGATGCATTACTGTACGACCTACCTACCAAAATTTTGAAAGGTTTAAACGCGTTTTGCGATCCGTGAGAAACCATAGCTTCCGAACTAGATTAGTTGTGAGATCGAGCCACACTGATTTTTATACCATATAAGGCATCAAACAAAGTGATGTTCTTCTTACGTTGAAAAGATGGAGAATTTAATTAGTAAAATTGACGAGCTAAAAGAAAAACTTCGCAATGAAGTAAAGCTTGCCAATTGTAAACCGTTGACAATAAATGTCATTGTTGAACTACCTTACAAGGAAGAGATTGATCTTAAAAGTACGTCAGCGGAAAACTCTTCTACCATTACCGTAAAAGCGATATTTCTTACGTAAATTTGAAATCTTCAAAGTGGACGTAAAACAAAGATCTTTTCACTTTTGAGTTTGTATGATAATACATTTACAGTAATCACTTCTCTATATAGTATTGTTTCGTAACAAATAGGGGACGTCTTTTTATTCACAAGATTAAATAAAGATAAACTCTATAGTACCAACAAGCGCAAAGTAGCTCTGATCCAATCTTATGGTAGATATACTCGTTTACAACTTTTATCCTTATAAGGTATGATAAATTTGTGATCGGACAAAAAATATTTCGAAACATAGTCGAAAAGTGACGGAATTTTCCGGAGATGACGAAAGTTTTGTCCGACGAAAAATTTGTCCGGTATAAAGTATTGTTATATTTACTTCTTATCCAATTTCCTTAGAATAAAATTATCTGCTTTTATATTAAAAGAAAAAGAGCGACAACAGATAGCAATCCAAAACAGTTTTTTTCATCAAAAAGTTGATTTTGAAATAAAAATAAGTAAATTCATCATTTCTTATATTTTTCCAGCTATTAATCTTATTTTCTAGTCCAGATAAAGAAATTTGGCCGGCACATTAATTTTTGGTCAAGGGTACACAATGGGCCTATACTAACTGTTTAGGGGAAATACCGGAGAATATTGACCGACGTCAAAAGTATCGTCCCGGGCTTGTGAGGGCGATACGTGACGGAGGTCAATATTCGGGTTATTGCCCGACCTAAACAGTTAGTATATGGATTATTACCCGAGTTTTTGTACAAGAAGTTTGTGTAAGAATACGACGTGTTATGATACGACTTGATACCCGCTAGGTTTCTTTTAGATTTCCTGGATAAAAATAACAGATATTTTGTGCTTTCGACTCCTGGATTTTTATTTTTTTAGGGAAAAATGTCAGTTTCCTAGATTTTTCGAGGTGTTCTGAGACCATTTGGCTTTGGCTAGATTCCTTGTCAACGTGATCTTCCTGGAACAGATAATTTATATTTTTGGCTCGTTGGATGCTTCTGTAAACCCTATTTGTTTGTTACATTAAAAGTTGAGGAAGCTTCAGGTCTTACAAAATCAAAAATTATTAAGCCTTGATATCGACGGAAGATTTCTTATACAACTATCCAGTTTATTCCATTCTGAGATACAGAAAGGAAAAAACGAGGCACGATAACGTTCAGTTGTAGAATACAAGAGATTTATGGGAGGTCTTGATCGTAAATTCACAGGAGCCATATCCTGAGGTGGAAGCTAGTCAGAAAAATACTGAGAGCTTTGACCTTTAACAAATTTTGTAGGAGAAGAAAAGTCTTCGGCTGTAACGTCTATCAGATAAACTTTCAAGACCAAGCTCAGCATACAGCTTCTCCCTCGATGATCCGCGAAAACAGCATGTTATTGCTAGACAGGCGTTATACTGAACCGATTCAAGTTTTTGAGCAAAAGTGGAATTTCCTGGATAGTCGTATATGATACTCCATAATCTAACATAGGCTTTGTAAATTGTCAAGAGCGTATCTCTTGGCAAATGTTTACGTTGCCTGTTGAGTAAACCAACGCCCTTATTGGCTTTTAGAATCTTCTCATTGAGATGATGATCAAAGACTAGCTTAGAATCTAAAATAAGACCATAAGATGTTTCTGAGAACTATGAACTGCAATCGCAGTATCATTAAATGAAACAATTGGTGGGTTTGGAGGATTTAGCTTCTTTGAAAAATAAACTTCCAATGCTTGCTTGGAAAGTGTCACGATTAAACATTCTCCATTAGTAAGCCCACTCAATAACTCTCAATAAATCACTGTTCAATTCAACAGAAATTCGAAATTGATCGTGTATTAATGAGAATATCGATGTATCGTCAGCAAAAACCTTTATTGATAAAAGGCCAACAGGAAGGTCGTTAATAAAAATTATAAAAAGTACGGGACCAAGGATTGACCCTTGAGGAACACCAGCTAAATCCTCTACCCAATCAGAAACTTGGCCATTTAAAACCACCCTCTGAGATCTGCCAGAAAGAAAATCCTGCATTAGATTAGGCACCGAACCAAAGATTCCATAAAAGACTTAAGCTTTAAAATTATAAAAATATGCTTAAAAATATACATTTTCTTGAAGAACTTATCATGAATTTCGAAATGAATACAAAAGATCTACGGTAAAGAGGTTTAAAACTTAACATGCCTATTTCCTCTCTACAAAACCCTCAAAAACCACACTTTGTAATGAAATAACGAATAAAGTTTGAAAAGTTTTTTTCACAAAATATAACTATAATATCATAATAAAAGTTTAGTTTTAAATCTTATTGTCTTAAAAAATCTATTGTCTCTTTTGTTGCACCTATCTTCATAAATAATGCCTGATATCACAGAGCCTACCAGTTGCGTGAACGCATGCCATAAGGAACAAAGCTTAACTGCACACATTAGATATCTGTGTAGCATATCATTTTGAGATAAAGAAATTTTGCTAGTCGAAGCACAAGTTGGAGGAGTGGTACCTTTTAGGGAACGAGTGAGAAAGTAAGTTATATTTTGTCAAAAGTTTTTTTTTCTTCTTCTTTCTAAATGACGATTATGGACAAACTGTACGAGCATCTGCCTCTGCCTCAAAGAAGGTGAACCTCCAAAAATACGGAGGTGTTATGTAGGTGGTATCTTGGAATAAAAGTAATTAGAATAAAGTTTTCAAGCAAATGCTCATGTCAAGGTAAAAACAAAATAGCCACTTTTCACTTTTAAGCTTCGGGGACACGGAAACAGAATTTGTTGCAATTGCATGAAACTTTAAACTTTTATTTTGTTTCAGCAACAAAAACATTCATAAAAAAAACTCGTGTCCCCGCATCTCGAATAGAATTTTTGCAACATTTTTGTTTTTAACCAATCAAATTCGTCTAAAATGTTTGGGCTTCAATTGCATGAAATTTGTTTCCGTGTCCCCGAAGCTTAAAAGTGAAAAGTGGCTATTTTGTTTTTACCTTGACGTGAGTATTTGCTTGAAATCCTATTATTTTTGAAATCTTGTGTCTTGTGTCATAAACATTCTATCGGAAATCATAGTGGAAACAATAATTTTAGATGGGATGGAAAGGTGCAAAAACGTTCAATTGTTTTCATTTTCATTTTAAACGTTTACAGTGAACTTTGAAAAAAAGTTACAATCAGATTTAAACGGATTAAAAGGGAAATCGAAGAAAAAATCATAGACAGGCAAAAATGTTTTGATTCCCGTAATTTGATGTTATGGAAAAATAATCTTGTTCATTTAAGCAGTAGACTCTGGGCAACCTCGTCCCCAGGGCCTCTTTCTCACTTTTTATATACTAATAAGACAAGAAAACAAGGCTCTGGCTAAGAATGTCGCTTAACGTTGATTGGTTGAGGTACTTCTTCTTTTCTTTTTTCTTTTTTTTTTTAGTTCAGCGCGTTTTTTTGAATTCACGCAAAGAGAATGCGGGTTGTAGTTGAAAAAGCAGAGACAAAGTGATCTCCTGTTAGAATAAAAAAGTGGCATGATATTAAGAATGGAAATAGTTACATGTTAACTTTTCAACGAAAAGTAAAATGAACGCATTACATAGGAATTTATTACCTCTCTGTAGAGCTACGTGCAACGTGCTTTCACTAGTACATCTTATGTTTTTGACTAGTTATTTCTCTTTTGTAGTCGTGTTTATTATACAAGGTGATTCACAAAAAAAGGCTAACCCTAAAAAGTTACTTTTTATAAAGCTTTTGGAATAATTTTCAAATCAAAATCATTTTCATACCAAACAAAAGATTATTTTCAAGTACCTAATATTTTTTTTAGGAACTAACTTTTCAGATTATTTGTTTTTTATTTGAGATAAAGACGTATATTTAAAAAGTAAGTTATGCAACCTTTTCAGATAGTAACGATGTTACGTTGACTTCTTTCTCCTTAAATTTATGACTCTGCGTTTCTCTACTCATTGGCGAGGGTTCGAAGACAGAATAGAGACAGTTCAATCTTTACTTACTCAAATGCTTTTGATTGCAATTTACATATCGCATAAGTTAAAATTTGCTCAATTTGAGTTCATCAGTCGTGGCAAAGGCTTCCTTCCTTCAAACCTTATCAAAGAGCAAGAAAGAGAACCTGGGTACGAAGTTGGATTCCAGGGGGCTCAAAGCTGAAATTACATTTAAAACCCCCGGTATTTATTGAACACTAAAGAACATTCACCACAAGTGATTTCCCTTAGAATGAGTAACACGCACTATCATGTAGTTATAACTGGTTATCTGAAACTGTAATACAGAGGCACTAAAATACAGACGTAATATTGAGATTTTATCCTTTTCGCTTATGATGGTTGATGGAGCATAATCCGAAGTTTCATTGCTTGAATAAAATTAATTTTCACGAGATCAACGATCGAAAATTTTTGAAAATCAATTCGCGAGATGTAAATATCTCAGTTTTTTTGAAAGTTTTGAAAATGTTCGAAAGAATTAATAAACGTTGTTGTGGGAAAGATTTAACGTCTTCTTTTATTGCAATTTTTTTTTAGGATATTGATACAAAAAATACATTGAAATGAATAACACGACGCAAACAAAAATTGATTCGATTTTCACCAAAGTTGTAACTGGATCCTACATCATGACGGGAACTTTCAGCCTCATTGGGAATGGTATTGTCATTGCTGTCATGCTAAAGAAGTACAAGAAAGCATCCATCTTCAAGTGGCTGCTGGCTCATTTGGCATTCTGCGACATCTTCTTTGCGCTGGCGTTGTTGTTCGATGTGCCATTTTGGATTAAAGAAGAATGGGTGTACACTGAAGTGATGTGCAAGATCTTGCCGCCATCTTTGTTTACAGCCAGCATTGCAGCTGAAGGTACTGTCGTGGTTATCGCCATTGAGAGATACAAAGGAATCACCAAACCACTCAAAGTTCAATGGACCAAAAAGCACATGTGTTTTGCGTTGTTTGTGGTCTGGCTGTTTGCAGGAATATCTGTCTTACCTTACGTGATGATTCTCCAAACAGTCACGGAAGGCGATAAAGTCTTCTGTGTTGAAAAATGGAACGAGAATCCGTTTGAAAGTAAAAATTCCGCTTTCATATATTCAACCTACACCTTTGTTGGCAGTTTTGTTATCCCGATGTTGGTGCTCGCTATCCTCTACGGTCGAATCATCTTTATCATCCGTAAACCGGTCAACCCGATTCCATATTTTGAACAAATATTCCGTAAACGACGCGAAAAGGACATCCGTATCACAAAGCTTCTTATAGCTGTCATCGTAGCATTTGCGTTTTGCGTGTTGCCGAATCATCTAGGACATTTTATAACTGCTAAAGCATCTCTCAGTAAAACCGAACATGAAATCATGCAATACATCATGATAATCCCTTATCCCTTCCAAAGCATGATCAATCCCATTATCTACTCAATCGTTGACAAGCAGTTCAGGAAAGATGCAATAAACGTGTTTCGATGCATATCACGAAAACGCTCGTTAACGAGAAGTACGACGACTTTCATTGTCATGGATAGTATGAAGAAATATTCGGTGGCGACAAACGGTCGGTCATCTCTTGGCTCAAACAACCCTTGCCGAGAGGAAGACGAGAAAAGTTCGATGTTGTAAACTGATTCATTATCAGCAGCTAGATTTTTGCGTGAATGAAATTTTGCGATTTTCTGGATTTTTATAGCCGTTTTCAAAAATCTGTCCGCACAAAATTTTTCATATTTCATATTTTAGGAAATAAAACAATAGTACAATTCCAGCGATTCTAAGAATATAACATCCAAACTAAATATAAGATCCGATAATGAATATAAACTCAGAGCTAAATATTTCAAAAACCGAAAACCCACAAACTTAAGGTAGCTTCTACATTACTTCTCAAGGGCCAAGCAAACACAACTCAATGGCGTAGACAGAATTCTTTGACAGGGGTTTGGGGTTGGATTTAGTGTTGGATTTATCGGTTATTTAGTGTCCGAAAATCCTTACTCCTAATCTTTAATCCTCAAATGGCACCCAGAAAAATTAAGACGTCGCTTATAGGAAAACTTCATTTGGACATAAAATAGATGTTTATACCAAACAGGTAAAAACCCCAATTTGGGTGGTACTTAATCTTTTAAAGGCATTTTGAAGCTAAAGGTTAAGAAGAAATGTACTTTTACAAAGCCTCGTTTCAAATCAACTATAGTCATGGCAACACATTGTAAGTGCATACAAAGAGCAGGTAGTTGAAATGGTACCTTTTATAGGTTTATTGTCATAAAAATATTGAATTTAAAACGAGGCTTGATTTGATAGTATAGTGATTTTGGTAAAGGTAGAATAAATTCAAATTACGATTGTATATAAATTTTAATTACTTTGTAAATAGGTGTGATTGCTTAAATTGTTATTAAAAATTATTCATTTTGTTGACTGAAATTGAAATTTGTCGACTGGTAATAATTAAAAAAGAAAAGAAAAAGAAACTAGATAATTTGAAATATTGATGTTTTTTTCCTCTAGTTTTATGTACCTTTCGTAGAACCACATAATGTTTACACTCTTATAGAAATAAATTTCGCATTTTGGGCTTCTCCCAAAAATTGCACCAAGGGAGTTGAGAATAGGAATTCCAAGGGGGTCTTCATTTAAAATTTTCATAAAAATTTGATGGAGTTGGACAAAAATTTAATGAAATTCTATAGTAGTTGTCAAAATTACCCGGTTTCTTAAGGAATATGTCCTGAAATTTGGATTTCTAGAACCGTAAATTCATTAAAAGCTAAATTTCTTCACCCTCGTAAAAGATTTTTGTGAAAAAACCTAATATGGACGAGGAGAGAGAATGGGTGGGGGAATTCAATTTTGCAGTTCAATAAAAATAAGTAGATATTTTGTGAATCATCAAAAAGTTGTTACAAACAATAAAAATTGTGTGTGAAAGCAAAACAAAAAGCTTTGATATCAATAGCGAGCTTATACCTTCCATGTTCGCCTGTAAATTATCAAAAAACTCTTTAGATTTTAACTCTTTAGATTAAGTTTTAACATTATTGGCAACTTCAACAATTTTTTAGTATTTCGCTAAATTAAATTTTCTGGGTTGCAAAATACCTTTTATTTTAATGGGAACCATGGCCTACTAAAATAGTTTTACGAATAATACTTTTTTTTAGTAGGCTATGTGTTTGAAGAATTTTATCTAACTTGAAAGTTATTTCAGTTGAACAATAGGTTTTTCGTTTTCAGAACCATACTCTAAGGTCCCGAATAAACCCTCCCCCTCCCCCCTCCCCCGCTTATTCTTTTTCAAAAAAATTTTGGACCCCCCCCCCCCCTCCCGGATATTCCAACTCTCCTGCTTGTTATATTTCACTCAAATTTCTGACCCCACACCACCCCCCCCCCCTGCTTATTAGGACCCCCACTGTTATTCGGGACCTCAGAGTAGGTCTCTTAGTATTTAAGTCCAAAATTTGGCCGTATTTTTAGTGGGCCATGTGGAAACTAACCGCGATTTCTTGAAAAACAATGATCGAATTTTCTCCATGTGCGAGAAATTGTGGACGTTTTCCCACCATTCATTGCAAAAATAGACTATAAAGAACGCTTTCCACTTAACGTAGTTTCGTTCGACGAACTCAGCCCTTCGAAACTTAAGTTCCTTTTAGATGAAACGCAATTCCGTACAATACTTTCCAATTTTGTAAAAATTATTCAAATTTTGGTCATAATTTAAAGAATTCTAATATTTTTAATATCTTCAAAATAAGAATCATGTTTTTTCTTTTTTTATTTTGTCAAGCTTTAATTACTATACTATTTTTACAGATTTCTAGCAAATTTGTCAACTCTTTGAAATCTATGCAAAAGTTACTAGATTTGTTGATATAAATTTTGTGAAATATTGAAAAAGTTGAATTATCTTGAAAAATTGGTACATGGAACTAGAAAACAGGCGAAACTACGACAGAACAAGAAGAGGAAAATCAAAAATACTGCACGTGAGAGGTACACAACAAAGTTGAAGTATCAGCTGCTACATTTATAATTGCGGTTTGAAATATAGGCTTTTTCAACCATGAATTGAAAATACAAATACTCTTGATCAATTGATGATACTTTTCAACTGTTGTCAATATTACTTTGTTAGTCATAAACCGGAAGTACCCAACGAGCCCAAAATACTAGATATTTGTTCTTTTTTGGCTGAACACATCAAATTTTCCCAAAGTGGTGAAATATTCTCCGAACAGATATTTTTGAAAAACTTCCCTGTTTGCTTATTTCGAAAAACACCCATCCTAATACCTTAAGGGAAGACATTTTCGTGGGAAAAGATTTTCGTTGAAGAATTTTTTGTAGAAGATATTTTCGCAAATTTGAGGCAAATTTTCTGAAAAAATCTTCCTCAAAATGCAAGCAAAGCTGCCGATTTACAGAAACATCTTCCGTAAAATTTAAGCCAAATTTGCAATTTGCGGAAAATCTCTTCTGCAAACTAAAAGATCTTCAGTTATGGATAACTAACGCTATAGTTTATCATTTTAGCTCTATCAATTCTATAGCATTCTCAATTTAATGTCACATATTTTAGTGTTTGTTCAATGCTCTAGTTGTCTATTTCCTGTGTGTTAGCCTTTCTATTTTCATTTCTTTTGCGCGCAATTCGAATTTTCAATTTCGTTCTATTTCATTTTACAATTTTACTTAATTCTTTATTTTAATACTAAGTTAAACGAAATTATGGAAAAAGTTGTGCTTTATTCTACTTCTACAAGAGCAACCTTTTCTTCATAACTTCCGTATAGCTTAAAAATTCATACAAATACCTTTTATTTTAATGGGAACCATGGCCTACTAAAATAGTTTTACGAATAATACTTTTTTTTAGTAGGCTATGTGTTTGAAGAATTTTATCTAACTTGAAAGTTATTTCAGTTGAACAATAGGTTTTTCGTTTTCAGAACCATACTCTAAGGTCCCGAATAAACCCTCCCCCTCCCCCCTCCCCCGCTTATTCTTTTTCAAAAAAATTTTGGACCCCCCCCCCCCCTCCCGGATATTCCAACTCTCCTGCTTGTTATATTTCACTCAAATTTCTGACCCCACACCACCCCCCCCCCCTGCTTATTAGGACCCCCACTGTTATTCGGGACCTCAGAGTAGGTCTCTTAGTATTTAAGTCCAAAATTTGGCCGTATTTTTAGTGGGCCATGTGGAAACTAACCGCGATTTCTTGAAAAACAATGATCGAATTTTCTCCATGTGCGAGAAATTGTGGACGTTTTCCCACCATTCATTGCAAAAATAGACTATAAAGAACGCTTTCCACTTAACGTAGTTTCGTTCGACGAACTCAGCCCTTCGAAACTTAAGTTCCTTTTAGATGAAACGCAATTCCGTACAATACTTTCCAATTTTGTAAAAATTATTCAAATTTTGGTCATAATTTAAAGAATTCTAATATTTTTAATATCTTCAAAATAAGAATCATGTTTTTTCTTTTTTTATTTTGTCAAGCTTTAATTACTATACTATTTTTACAGATTTCTAGCAAATTTGTCAACTCTTTGAAATCTATGCAAAAGTTACTAGATTTGTTGATATAAATTTTGTGAAATATTGAAAAAGTTGAATTATCTTGAAAAATTGGTACATGGAACTAGAAAACAGGCGAAACTACGACAGAACAAGAAGAGGAAAATCAAAAATACTGCACGTGAGAGGTACACAACAAAGTTGAAGTATCAGCTGCTACATTTATAATTGCGGTTTGAAATATAGGCTTTTTCAACCATGAATTGAAAATACAAATACTCTTGATCAATTGATGATACTTTTCAACTGTTGTCAATATTACTTTGTTAGTCATAAACCGGAAGTACCCAACGAGCCCAAAATACTAGATATTTGTTCTTTTTTGGCTGAACACATCAAATTTTCCCAAAGTGGTGAAATATTCTCCGAACAGATATTTTTGAAAAACTTCCCTGTTTGCTTATTTCGAAAAACACCCATCCTAATACCTTAAGGGAAGACATTTTCGTGGGAAAAGATTTTCGTTGAAGAATTTTTTGTAGAAGATATTTTCGCAAATTTGAGGCAAATTTTCTGAAAAAATCTTCCTCAAAATGCAAGCAAAGCTGCCGATTTACAGAAACATCTTCCGTAAAATTTAAGCCAAATTTGCAATTTGCGGAAAATCTCTTCTGCAAACTAAAAGATCTTCAGTTATGGATAACTAACGCTATAGTTTATCATTTTAGCTCTATCAATTCTATAGCATTCTCAATTTAATGTCACATATTTTAGTGTTTGTTCAATGCTCTAGTTGTCTATTTCCTGTGTGTTAGCCTTTCTATTTTCATTTCTTTTGCGCGCAATTCGAATTTTCAATTTCGTTCTATTTCATTTTACAATTTTACTTAATTCTTTATTTTAATACTAAGTTAAACGAAATTATGGAAAAAGTTGTGCTTTATTCTACTTCTACAAGAGCAACCTTTTCTTCATAACTTCCGTATAGCTTAAAAATTCATACAAATTTTTCATATGTATTATATGTTCATAGATTTTCATAATATTTTTCATTTATTATTATTATTATTTATGAATTTACAATTCGCAGGCCTTAAAATATGGCCTCTATGAATCAATCGAATACAATTAGCGTATTTAACATTAGAATGTTTGTAACAGGTTTGTCTTAAATTTTTCAATCGTCGTAGCGCATTGACAACATTCACAGGCAGCTCATTCCACGGTTTAACCGATCTGAAGTAAAATGATGTTGATTGGGGTCCTCTAGCGCCATCCTTTGGAAAGTTTCTTTTTAGCTTGAAATTGTGTTTACGGTTAGGTCTTTCTCGTGGTTTCAATCTTTCTGGAATGGTAGACTTATCTTAAAAATGCAGATGTTTATACACTTCTATCATGTCAATCTGTTAACGCCTTCTTTCTAGTGCAGGAAGCCCAATCCTTCGGAGTCGTTCATCATAGCTGAGATGAGATAAACCTTTCACCATTTTTGTGGCTCGCCTCTGAACATTTTCGATGATATTTATGTTTTTACGTAAATTTGGATGCCACACGGCTTGAGCGTATTCGAGATGAGGTCGAACAAACGAAGTGAACAGCTGTTTGAATAAACTCGCGTCGAGGTGAGAGAAGCTGCGACGGATGAGACCAACGAGATTATTTGCTTTGTTTACTTTTTCTGATATGTGGTCTTCAAAACTTAGGTTAGGATCGATAATTACTCCGAGATCTTTCTCTGTTTCAACATGTTCCAATATTTGATTGTTGATTTTATATTGGTGAGCATGATTGATATTTTCGAACTTTCCTAATGTCAATACGTGACATTTATCAGGATGAAATTTCAATAACCATTTTTCGGACCATGTCTCAAGTGCATTGATATCATCTTGCAGCGTTTGAGAGTCTGTTACTGAATCAATCATCTTAACGAGTTTAGTATCATCAGCAAAGAGGTAAATATCACTAGACGAGACAACATCTGGTAAGTCGTTAATGTAGATCACAAACAATAGTGGTCCAAGGACACTACCTTGAGGAATGCCACTGATGACCGGAGCGACATTCGATTCTGATCCATTGACTTTAACAACTTGTGAGCGATTAGATAGGAATGATTCAATCCATTTGAAAATTTTGCCCACAATTCCATAACCACGAAGCTTTTTAAGTAAACGACGATGCGGCACCGTATCAAAGGCTTTGGCAAAGTCAAGATACACAGCATCGACAACCTTGCCCATTGAGATGTATTCAGCGCATTTATCTAAATAGTGTAGTAGTTGAGTTGTTGTTGAACGTTTATTAATGAAGCCGTATTGCTTTGATGAAAGCAGATTCTCTTCGACTAGATGACTCATTATCGAATTTTTAATAATAGACTCCGTCATCTTGCATACTATAGACGTCAGGCTTACTGGGCGATAATTAGAAGCGATATGTTTGGGGCCTTTCTTGTATATCGGTGAGACGGTAGCTTTTCTCCAATCATTTGGTAAAACTCCATCATTCAGACTTTTGTTCATGATGATGGTCAGTGGTTCGAGAAGGTGTTCTTCAAGCTGTTTAATCATTAGTGGGTGTATCTCGTCAGGCCCAAATGCCTTTGATGGATCTAAGTTGTCAATTTCCCTC
>JAUBWS010064666.1:0-14865 GCA_032270445.1 Darlingtonia californica | reverse complement strand
TGAGATGTGGCTATCTTCAAAGATAGCAAAATAAATATTTCTCTATGAAAATGACTGAAGGGACAACACAAACTGTCCTAAAGTTAAAATTTTCATGAACTGTTTACACAGTATCCTCTCGTGTATCTAAAGGTATTGCAGAATTATGGGCGATGTGTGGAAATCATTAAAAACTTGACATCTTTTGTCATCAGACAATAATGACATTGAAATAACCTCTACAGTCAAAAACAATTTATCGAATTTTTAACATATTGTATCGTCTTGTATTTTTAAGTTAAGATAAAATGTCTTACACCATTAGATAGGAAATTTATCAAGCTTTATAGATATATCAAATACGGTATGTAAAAATGTTTTGTTGGGAGAACAACGCGAATTTCTTGTGATTAGTAGAGCATGAGTTTTTAATGGTCAGTTGGCACATATGTACAAAACAAGCTGATTAAAAGGAAACTTATCAAAACGGTTTTGAATACTTTTATTATCACATGAATGAGCAAATTAATTGACAACTATCACATCTGATTAATCGAGTGTAGCGTTACAACTTTTATTGCCTTTTTTTATCGACTGAAATCTTTAACATTAACTTAAAAATTCAAGACGCTAAAATAAATTAAAAATTTCATATAACACTTTTTTTGACTCACACTGTATAGCTCTTCTCTTGCAATTGTGTACTACCTCTCGAGCCACACCTGGGTTTAATGGACCAATCAGAAGCTTTTACAAGATCTTATGTGATGGAAAATGTTGATCTACAAAATGACAATAAAATACCATTAAATTTCTAAAAAATGACAAAATGGTCATGAAAGCAAACTAGTTTCAGGCTGTCTTGTAAAAGAATCAAGATTCTCTCTTAGTCAAATATAACTAGAAGGTATCTATACGAGACTCTAAAACTTAAAAACAGCACTAAAATACAGTAAGTAACATGCGCATGCGTGTACTTTTTCTCTTGTGTCTATTTGTTAGGATTGAAAAATGAATATATATCTCAATATTGACTGAGATCTCACCGTTTTCAATAAAAAAGAAAAAATTCATTTGAAAAAGTGAGAAAAAATATAGATGCCTAACAATACAACATAATGGTTTTTAATGATGGAAATGGTAGGGAAGCACGTAAAAATTAACACCTTGTACTTCGGACTGAAAAGAAAACTTGAAAATAAAAGATAATGGTACGTTTTACTGTTCAAATAATTGTCGTTTCAATTGTGGTCGTCTTTATTCCCATAGTTCTCTTTGGTTTATAAAACATATTTATGAATGTTGTAATGTGGAAATGTGAATCGTAACAAGGAAGTTTAGACGCAATAAAAAAAGTCCTGTTATTGATATACCATTATTACGTTAGGAGCGCATATGAGATAACGTATTAAAATACCCTGAAAAAATTGCCATTTGAAATGGCAATCATAGTCTGCGTCCTTATGCCCTGCACAATCTGTAGTCGTCACTGAAAGTAAATTATGCAGCCCTGCAAAAGGAACAGCTTGAGTTGTAATAAAACGTCATTAAAATCAATTTACAAAACTTCAAACTCGTCTCGTCAGAAAGAGCAAAAAAATAATTTCCCTTGGCAAATTCTTTTTTATTTCAGTGTCATTACGGCATTAATATAGTCATTGAATCTATTTATTGTTATTTATATTCAAGGATTCTTGTGCTAAAAAAATTTATAAGCTCTTTGATGTGCCGTTATTACTGTGAAAGAAATGAGTGGCATTAATCTAATGAGATGGAGCTCAAATTGTACAAATTGTTCTTGTTGTAATGTGGTTATTCGTTTTTACTTCAAGTTTTAGGATTTCAAGTTGGCAAGCTTGTTCGTAATGTTGTCAATTCTTTTGTCTATTTTTTTAGAAAATTGCTTATAGATTTTGTTTCTTAAGATATTTGTTTATTCTCTGTTCCTCAGGCCTTCTAACATATAAGTTTTGAATTGTTTTTCACTGATTTTTTCTGATACATTTTCCGCTCCTAACGTTCAAGCCGTTCGGCTTCTTGTTTTGTTAGGGAGAAACAAAGCAGCTAAGTAAAAAGATAATTCAAATATAAATTCATCAACTTAAAATACTGAAAGTTTATCCATGAGAGTTCTACTTTCCTGGAAACACTCAAGAGCACCATGAAAGATTACAGTGTTTGAAAGCCTCGCAAAGGATTCGAACTAGTGACGGCGGTTTTAAAGCCGTCCATTCAGTGCCCTAATCACTCGACCACGGCTTCACTAGAGAGTCGTAATAATGTAATAAAATTTCTTTTTAGGTGAAAGAAAAATTTACCAAATAAACACTTAATTGAATGATGATCAAACCTCAAGTAACAGATGCGACATATATTTCCATCGCCTTCTATGCAATTGGTGGCTTCATCCACATATTTGTATTCCTGTTTATAATAAGACATTGGTCAGAAAGGAAATGCTGCTATTCCTTGTCATTAACCTTGTCCATTGTTTACTTTGTGGTCGGTTGCAACAAATCTATTTTGGAACCATATAAAGATCAGTTAAATACCTTTACGATTGACATAATAAACTTTTGGAATATAGCATTGCTGCATCTTGTTTCGAATATGGTGTTGACGTTAACAATACAACGACTTCTGACAGTAGTGGTGAAGCCATATTGGGTTCATGTAACAGTGACACAAAGAGCATCAGATAAGTGTATAAGTTTACAATGGATTCAGATGGTGGCGTTGTATTCACCAGTTGTGATGGTGCAATTCCTGATGAAACAAGAGGCTCTGGAGGAGCTATCCATAGTCCTGACAGATGTTGTGCATTTGTTGATATTTATTGAAGCCATTGTCATTCTTCTCTTAATGTTGATTATCTTGTTTTGCCTTCTTCTCAAAGGAAGAATGGTTGTAGACAACAATCAAATCATTGCTGCGGCTGATCGAAAATTACATTTCTATTGGATGTGCATAGTCGGGTTTTATTACCAGACTATACCATCTTTGGTGTATACATTCAAAACATTGACTTTCTCAGATACATTGGAAATGATGAAGTCGACATCAGGTTGTGGCATGGCAATTAGTTTCTTTTGGTTTTATATGTATTCTAAGTAAATTTAATATTGAAAGTCTAAAGCCGCTGATCTAGAGATGCTGTTAGAATACAGAAACAGGAGCTTAAGTTGATTTAAATGTCATTATCTATTACCTAATGATAATAGATAATGATTTTAACATCTTTCTGAGCTTTTACACACCTTCTGTATATTTCAGCACCCACTAGACTGTGTCTTTTCTACCTTATTCAAAGAATTTTGACGTAGATTTAACCCTATTCCAGGCGGGCTTTTTTGAGTTATTCAAAGGCAGGGGGGGGGCTTTTTGGCCCAACACCAGAATTTTTGCTAATATCTCCAGTTTAACACATGCCAAACACTTGAAATTTGGCACGGTTATAGAATCACATCATAGAAACCTAAAAATTATCAAAGAACTCTGCCAAGTAACTAAAGTAACGGCTGACGTCAGCACATTTGAATCAACATTTTTGAAAAAAATACTAATTTTTTGAAAATTAGTGCCATTTTTCTTACAGCTATAATGAGATTTTCAAATTCTGTTTACATATTTAAAGAGACAAAATTAAATTAAATAGGGATAGGGTATGTGGACACCTTGAATAAGACCTTTCGTTTTTATGCTAAAAACTTCCGTATAAAATTATATATTTTTAGAAAGCTGATGAAATTCTCTTTAATTTGTTTTGTATTTCAAGACAATCGAAATTAATGAATAGAAACAATTAAAATATGAAGACACCTTATGATGAAAGGCTTTTATTTTTTTTCTCGGTTTTTGTGCCAATGTGTTCGTCACATATGTGTCAACAAAACGGTTATGGGTTATTTCTTCCAATCGAGTATATCTGAAGATACAAAAGGTAATGTCACAAAAAGTGAAAATTGCATTATTTATTCACCAATTTAATCATTCAACACTCCAGCACAGACGAAATCTTTGATTAGAAATAATATCCATGAAAGTTTTTTGGTTAAATCTATTAGCTACACAACAGTAAAAAACAAAAAAAATTGACTTGATTACCCTTTATATATTTAGTGTGGATTTAATTTGGCAAAAACGAATCACTTTAAATTAGTTACTCCTCGTCAAACCTAGTCATTTTACTGAAAGAATTAGGTATATTTTATGCAGATTTGTTTTGGGGAAAAAATCATGCCAAAATTTACCCACTGAATAAGAAAAATTCTTTATGTTGTACATAATAGCCTATAAATCAAAGATAATAACTTTATTTTGTGAATGAAATAATAACCGTATTGTAATTGATGGTTCTTTTTTAGAACCGAATTTTTTTTTTCGTAGTTCGAAATTTTCCTGGACTGATGTAAACATACCCAATAAAAAACTACTCATTAACACGTTGAGCATTACATGGGAATTACCTTAAATTGATTATTTGTAGTCATACTGACATAAATTAATTTTTTCGCTCTGCAAAATCTTAGCTTTTGGCCAAGATTACTTTCGCAAAAGTTAATGTCACAAAGATTACCTTAAGGGAAGAAATTTTGGCGAATTTAGCGAATCGAGGAAAATTAATGCCCACCAAAATTTTTTTGACATTCGCCAAAATTAATGTCATTAAGCTAACAATTTCAGCCTAATACACCATTCAGACGTTCTGCAAAGGAAATTTTTTTACCAAACAATTTTTTTCCGATTCGCCAAAATAAATTGCGCCAAATTTCTTCCCTTAAGGTATTTCAATTATGTCAAAAAAATTTGCCTTTAATTTATGCTTATGAACTTTCCTCATTTTAGTTACCGAGTTCTTTCAAGATTTTCGCTGGATAAATGTTTATGACGTTTCATTATTAACTGTAGAAATCAAATCAGACTATATCTTGCAAAACATTTGAATACGTGTGTGTTTTGGAGAACGTGGTAATATTGGACGGAAAAATACGTGACTAAAGATTTATCTCTGCTTATTTATCAATGCTTTTTTGATTGATTTAAGTGATAATCGGTTTCATTCTAAAAACTACCGAATTTCTTTTAATTCTAAATAGTATATAGAAACTTAGCTGGTAAAGTTTTCAAAAGCTAATTTCATTATGGTTTTACATTAAAAAGATTTGATAGCAATTTTTTTTAATTCAATTCACAGATAAGTTTAGCCACATTAGTGCTGACGACAAACATGTTTGTCATGGAATCTTGAAATCATTTACGATCTACCGAGTGTCCCAAAAAAATGTAGCCTTTCGTAAAAATGTCATTAGCAGTTGTAAAGAAATTATCTAGTTATTTATTTTGTTTTAATCAGCAGTGCTTTTGAAGAATTCTCCTAACATCTTTTACAAAAGGCTACTTAAAAATATTCTTAACATATACTAAGTTAATTATCTTTGTGACTGCTAAAACCCTAAAAACAACATAATTTTACTACTATAGTATGCATGTCTATATTCTTCAAAATATGTTCATACAACATCATTTTTCTTATCTAATTTCCACACCCTTTCATCTAATAAGTAACGTTTAAAAAAATATGTACTAATTCAATCTTTACCTTTACCATTAGATATTTTGTGTTTTGAGCTCCTACATTCTTAAATATTCGATCTAAAATTCTAGTCTCCTGGAAAATACGACCTGTTCTGAAACAATTTGATGCCCGCCAGATATTTTTTTAGATTTTCTGGACAAAAGAACAGATATTTTGTGTTTTGAGCCCCTTCACTTTTACTTTTTCGGAGGAAAATTTTAGTTTCCTAGATTTTTTGAGGTGTTCTGAGACCATTTGGCATTGTCACGCAATGAATTTTGTTTCCACAAAAAAGAGTAAAACTCTGTAGAAATATTTACTTATACTTAGAAATTTTAATATAAATTTGCAAATTCAAAGGACTATTGTAACTCAGCTTTGTGTTGCGTCCGAAATCAAAATTTCACCAATTGCAGAAGAATTCATTAGCCATTTTCATATATTGTTTACAACATATTTGTAGGGACAAATTTGTTAACAACTAGCCAGTTTGGAGAAAACAAAAGGATATTACAGTCATACTGAAAAAACAGAACCCAACTTTAAGAAGGCTATTAGTTTTTGAATTTTTATTTATTCTTTGCGGTTCTTATACCGTTACAAAGATATTTTCCTAAGCTTTTCAAAAATATGTTTTACCTTGGGAAAGTTATTTTTTCAGCAAATAATCAGCAAAAAAATTTTTCGATACGATCATTAAATTCATAATGGTCAATAAACTCAAACTTTAATGAGCTTTAAATCTTTTGTTCACGTCGAGTTTATTTCTTTTTTGTTGTTGTGTCAAGTGTGTCACGAAAATGTTTATGAGGACAGAAATTTTTTATTAACCCAGCCGGCACAAGATGTATAAAAGACGTCTTTGAAGGTATGATTTAAATCTTCTTAAAGAAGAACTTATCTAGACGTCTATAAAACGTATTTTCCAAAATGTCTTTTGCAAGATGTTTTTAAGACGTTTAACGTAAGACTCGTCCATTAGGTCTTTTAGATGACGTCTAAAATACGTCTTTAAGAGTTGTTTTTCGCAGGTAGGTTTATTTCTTATTCAAGATATCTAAAAGACGTCTAAAAGTTGTTTCTTAAAAGAATCTTTTCATGTCTTTTGAAAAACAACTATAAAAAACATCTTTTAATGGACAATTTGTGCTTCGAACGCCGAATTTGAACGTTGGAACCATAAACCAAGGAGATACGAAAAATACTTTTGCATAAACAGAGAAAAAGACTTTACGCGTTTTGAAACCAAGTTAAAAGTTGAAGAGCTTGCTGTGTATACATATTCACGCCATTTTACTTATTTTTATTGTAGTTTATAACTTTAACGATAACTTAATTAACTTTTCATGCACATTTGTTTTTTTTTCAGAGAATCTAAGGTGTCTGTAATCTCTAGTTTTCATAATGTGCAGACTTAGCAGAGGCTAATGAAGTTATAGGAAAAAACTGCACCTAATATTTACTAGCCCACATAAGGCTCTACGAGATCATGTAGTACCGACATCTGTGTATTATTTTTAGAGACAGTAATTTGGTGTAGTTATCAACAACACATCACTGCTATCAAGTGGGTCGCCCTTTGAACGGTTAGTTCTTGTTTTTTATTCAAGTTATTATTCTACAAAGATTATTACAAATTGTTAATCAAAACAGAATAAAATTCCAAAAAAATGTAGGCTTTTTCACAGTTAAACCACTTTCCAGACGGAAGAATTTGAAATGTCATCAAATCAAAATTTTACCGAGATCTATTAAGGAGTTGAAAAAATTAACCAAATTTGGTTCAATCACAAACAAGCAAATAATATGAGTAAGCAAGATAACAATCTAAGACCACCTTCCAAACAGAAGAATGTAAAATATCAACAAATCGTTATTTCTTAGAAGCTGTAACTTTTTCGTACAAAAGCTGCGTCATTGTGATTTTCAGAAAAAGCCTGCTTTGTGGATCAGTTAAAATTAGTCTTAATATTATTCTGTATTTAATGTTCTTTAAAAAGTTTCAATTGTTTGCATTGCTGTTTGCGCGTAATGTTTATAATAATTTTCGTCCATTTTCCAATGTTTGTGCTCAGTTGGGTGTACTAAGGTAATTTGGTTTTCCCAGAAAAAGTTTTTTACCCCCGGTTAAGGATGTTGGAAATTTCCAAGAGGGTGTAGTTTAGTCCAGAAATGAAATTGCAAAGAGTCAATTGTCCATTACAAGTGAAATTTCATAGGATTTCAGTGATTTAAAACAAAAAGTTCAAATTATAAAAGGGTGTTTCGCTTTTTCATGATTTCCTGTTTATAGAAGTCCGAGAAGGTTTAAGATTTCTATATTGAAATTTCGAAGAGGTTCGGTCTTTTAAAGTAGAGCCGTGGCCAAATGGTAAAGCACTGGATGTGTCAACCTGAGTATCGTGTTCGACAACAAGGCTGGTGAGATTGACCAATCTCATTCGACGTTCGACGGTCTTGTGCTAACAGGGTCACTGTTGTACTGAATGGTACAGAAGCATCCAATGAGGCCTAAATACAAAATATCTGTTCTTTTTTCTAGGAAGGTCACTTTGACAAGGAATCTAGCCAAAGCCAAATGGTCTCAGAACACCTCAAAAAATCTAGGAAACTAACAGTTTTCTCCGAAAAAGTAAAAATGAAGGGGCTCAAAACACAAAATATCTGGTTTTTTTATCCAGGAAAGCCAAAAAAATCTAGCAGGCATCAAATCGTTCCATAACGCAGCCATATTTTCCAGGAAGCCGAAATTTTCAAGCAAACACATCAAATTTTCCATCAAGGTAGATTTCGAAATATTCTCCGAACACATGTAAATTTCTAGGAAAAACATGCCTTCCGAACAGATATTTTGCAAAAATGCCTCGTTGGCTGCTTTTGATGGTACACTGAAGTGTTTCCAAGAAGGCAGAACCCTCATTGATAACAGCTCATGAGAAACTGGGGGTTATGCTGAATTAATAATCATATGATTAAAAGGGGTGGATTTTCTACTTAGGTATATATACCACAGCTGCCGTTTATTTTCATGCAAAAAATTCATGTTACGTTAAACTTCCCCGTCTTTCTTTATAATAATGATACTCTTTCTACAAACGTATGCGTGACTCAGAGTTACGATTAATAAGATTAAATCTACCTCAAACTCCTCCACCGATGTTCTGAAATGATGGTCAACTTTACACCAAAAGATAATTTTTTCAACCAAACGATGGAGCGATAAAAAAATACAGTCAGGTACAAAAAGATTTTAATTATATATATCTTACTTTGAAGCATTGTTGATGCAGTCTAGTTAATTCTACCACAGTGTACTGTTTGGGTGAAGAAAGTAAAGTTTAAAAATCATGAAGAACTTGAGTATCATTTTGTTTTTGACATTAATTACGTGTGTTTGGTTGAATCCTATTCCTAAAACAAGTAAGTTTAACAATTTTTTTGTTTAAAACCTATAGAACCCGCAGTTGACTAAATCTTCTACATATTTTGTAACACATCCTTAGCTTCAAGCTTAAATTCCTGGACACTGAAAAGTGGCTAGTTGATTTTATTAAGAAGAAGCATATTTGTGGTTGCACAAGGTGATTTTCAGACTTTATAAGCTCTTAACGACATTGTGATATTCTGGTCAATTCTGGGCCGATGCTGAGCCTGAAGGTCCAATACCAAGCTTTAAGTAGTATGGCATCAAACGGGCTCAAATCCCAATTAGCAATTTATGAAATACTTTTAGAAGAGAGTAGATCGATTTCCCAATATCAAGTACCCGGAGTAATAACGTATTTGTTGATTGCAGACGTAACTCTTAATCTGTAATGGCATTAGGATCATAATTGGACTCGTAATTTCTCCAAACGAGATCATCAGGAACGAACATTCTTCATTTCTTGAACAAAATAATAAAGATATATAAATCGGCTGCTCGATGACCATGAAAAATCTTTGTGATTTTGGCGTTAGTGTAACAGTCTTAATTCTTAACAAATTCTTTCTGATATACCTTGAAAAACAATTTTATAGCTGGTACCACTTAACTCCTTGATTGGTTTAGGTGAGGTTTCTTCTGAAGTAAACATGTATATGCATTACGTCATATATTTTACATTTTATCTTTATTCTTATCATTTTTTCACCAATGATTATAACGAAGCAAAAAAAACGGTAAAACTATGAATTAAATTATGTGGTATAATTTTATTTTTAATAGGAATCAATGAGTCTCGAAAATGTAGAAAATGTACCGGGTGAGTCACAAAAAATGTTAAAATCTTTGAGCAAATATTGCAAGGCATTCAGAAAGAATTTTTATTTAAATCTTTTTTAAATCATATAGAGAAAAGGCTAACTTAAATTTTGGTATATAAAACGTTGATTTACGTCTAGTAGATCAAAAGTTATGGTCATAAAAATTAAAAAGCAATTTTTCAAAAATGCGCAAAAAGCAGTAAGCATTTTAGGGAAAAGAGACTTTCTTACAATTTGAAACTCTTAAAGAAATAGCCTCCTGCCGACATCTTATTAAATAATTTAATCTTTTTATTAACAAAAAGATACATTACATGTAAAAAATGCAACTTAATAATAATAGTTCATGGGAGGGATAAAATAAGAAAAACGTAGGACAGAATTCTCGGAAGGTTTTTTTAAATTGCATTAAAATCAAACAAATTATAATATTTTTCTTTAGACGGCAAAACAATTTCACAATGAAATTACTTCGTTTGCATTTTGGCCCAAATATAACTGTTTCCGATTGGGTATTTGCAATACGTCTTAAATCTTCTCTCCTTAAAAATGGATAAATAATTTTTAAGACGAAAACAGTCTAAAACAATCTACATATCTTTGACACTCACTCCCTCACTTATTATTTATCTATCCAGGATCAATGTTTGACACTATATTTTATTTTATTTTGCAAAGTTAAACTTTTGGACGATCTGGAAGACTTGGTGAAAGATCAAGGCTTAGAAGAAAAATCTGACCAACCCCAGGTGTTTATTTTTATTGATGAAGTTTTTTTAAACAATTTTACCATCCTAACTGAATATTTCCTGCAAAATTAACAATGTCACTCATTGATCGAACATACCATCATGTTAGTCCTCACACGTCAAAGCAGAGAGCCAAAAGATGAAAAAAGAATAAGTAGTTCAGAAAACCTTTTTTGATATATATTTATTTCTTTAGGACTCCTTGGAAAGACCTGATGATGCAGTGTCTCATGAAAATAAAAAGACCGATGATGTTGAAACTGCAATTAAAGATGAGTCAGTGGATTCAAAAGTAAATCAAATGCCTGAAGAAGCAATGAATGGTGAAACAATGGACCAAGTAGATCAAGTTCCTGTTGAAGATGGCATGAGTGATGAAAAGATGGACACACCATCAAGTGACGAAGAAATGGAAGCAGTGGAAAAAATGCCTGCTGAGAAAGCTGATGAAAATATTGTAACTCCGTCGATAAATGAACCAATGGATCAGGCGGAATACAAAATGTCTGATGAAAAGACAATGAATGATGAGGAGATTAACACACCATCAAATGATGAAACAGAAGACCAAGTGAAAAATGAAATGCCCGAGGAACGTGCGCAGAATGATGAAGAGGTTCAAACACCATCGAGTGACGAAATAAAAGACGAAGTGGAAGATCAAATGTCCGATAAAGAGGCAATGAATGATGAAGAGATTAACACAACATCAAATGATGAAAAAAAAGACATAGTGGAAGATGAAATGCCCGAGGAAGGTGCGCAGAATGACGAAGAGGTTCAAACACAATCGAGTGACGAAATAAAAGACGAAGTGGAAGATCAAATGTCCGATGAAGAGGCAATGAATGATGAGGAGATTAACACACCATCAAATGACGAAAAAAAATATCAAGTGGAAGATGAAATGCCCGAGGAAGGTGCGCAGAATGACGGAGAGGTGCAAACACAATCGAGTGACGAAATAAAAGACGAAGTGGAAGATCAAATGTCCGATAAAGAGGCAATGAATGATGAAGAGATTAACACAACATCAAATGATGAAAAAAAAGATCAAGTGGAAGATGAAATGCCCGAGGAAGGTGGGCAGAATGACGGAGAGGTGCAAACACCATCGAGTGACGAAATAAAAGACGAAGTGGAAGATCAAATGTCTGATGAAGAGGCAATGAATGATGAGGAGATTAACACACCATCAAATGATGAAACAGAAGACCAAGTGGAAGATGAAATGCCCGAGGAAGGTGCGCAGAATGACGAAGAGGTGCAAACACCATCGAGTGACGAAAAAAAAGACGAAGTGGAAGATCAAATGTTGGATGAAGACATAAAGAAGATTGCGGGAATTGAAACACCATTCAGTGACGAAACAAAGGATCAAGTGGAAGATCAAACGCCTGAGAAATATGCAGATAATGAAGAAGAGATCAAAACACCATCAAGTGACAAAATCATGGAGTTTTGAAAAAGCTTATGAAGGTTTTAAAACTCCATCGAATGAGGAAACAATGGAAATCAATGCAGATGATTTTTTACCAGGAATGATGGCAAAGGAACTCGGTTTATTTCCTGAAAATTAAAAAAAACTATTCCTCTTTCGTTCGCTATTTTAGTAGGTGTAATTAGATTAAATAGAAATAGAAAAGAAATTAAATAGAAAAGGTTGAAAACAACTGTTTCAGTTACATTTTTCAAGAATTGAACATTTCTCTCAATGAAGTAGTCCCATATTGCTCCATTTTAACCGTATAACAAACAGGCTTGGTAACTACTTCTACAACTTCATGAAAACCTTCTATACTTTAATATAACTTTATTTGATCACCTGTGTAATCATTCTCAACGTGTTTAATTACGGTATGAAATATCAATATATTTTGGTACAGATGACACTAAAATTAGATAACAATATGCCTTTTGAAGAAATACGAGACAAAAGCTTGAATTTTTTTAAGAACTACTCATTATTATATTTGAATTTTGATCCCAGCAAGGTCCAAACATTTTACTATATGACGTCATATTCATAAAAGTTGACTTGAAATTAGGACCCGTGATACATCTACTGAAATGAGAAAGATTGGTGCCATTTTTATCACGTTACCAGCATGTATTTTACGGACCAAACTGTTTTTCAAGATTTTTTCAAGAACTTGTCATATAAGGATCCGATTGACTTCAAACTTTTGACGAGGCATGATATTGACAAGATGAGTCGTGTGAGGAAATAAGACAGATCACTATCCAAATAACGATTTTCAAGATTCCAGTCAGTAAAATACATGGTGATCACGTGATAACTACCACAATGACTTAGCTCCAAAAATAAGTATCGCCATTTTATGAAAAGGAAATTTATTCTCAAATATAAAATACGCAAATAGACTACCTTATTCTCTCTAATTAGCGCCCCTCCCCAATAAGCACCCCTCTCTAATAAGCGCCCCCTCAAACTGAAAATATTTTTATGAACGCCTCTCTCTAATAACCGCCCGGGCGCTTATTAGAAAGAATAATATTTACACCGAAATTAATAATCGCCCAGGCGATTTTGGAGAAAAAACGAAAATTACTTAATAGAAACGAAAGATTGTCTTTGAAAATATTTACATGATGTTTACAATTATAAAAAATGTTAAGAAAATGTTCTCCTCTTAATTTCTGAATTTTTAATGTTCATATGAAGAGCTTTTCCTTCCTCCAACTTTTTGATTTCTTCTTGAAATGGTTCCACATATTTCTTATTTCCAATGATATTATAGGTAGTTGACATCACTTTTCTAAATTTTTTATAAGCGCCCGTCTCCAATAAGCGCCCCTCTCTAATAAACGCCTCCCTAAACTTCAAAAATAAAATTATAACCGCCCGGGCGCTTTTTAGAGAGAATACGGTATTTTGTAAAACTAGAATTTTTCTTTTTATCTATAAAGGAATGTACTACATGTATTTTCATCAATTCTTCTAATGCTAAATACGCGATTCAGCAGCCCCTAAAATACCACAGGGATAACCGTGCAAGCTATGATCAGTAGCGTATCTAGGGTAGGTCGGGCAAGTTGAAAGGAGAGCTAATGGAGTCGTTAAATGTTGTTTTCTTTTTGATTCGACTTATCACTCAAGTGCGTAAAAGGTAATGACTTTTTGATTACTTTTTACTCTCCTCCTGTATTTTTACAGTACCTCTGGGTACGTGCTTGCACATATAATTACTTTTTAATTATTATAATGACATTTGTCTCTTCTACCTCTACCTTTGGGTACGCCACTGAAGTTGGAGAGGTGTTGAAGTAATTATAGTAAAATCCCGTTGTTTTGAATCCTCGATAATTCGAACTATTATTGATTGCCCTTATCCCCTATTACCCTCTCATAAACACTTCTCGAGAACTTGCAATCTCAAAACCATGCCTTGGTCCCTAGAGGTTCGAATTATCAGGATAATACAGCAACTGTCATTTACTTTTACAGAGTGTGCCGAAAAAAAGTAGCCCGGAGTTTCAAATGTTTATAACTTTTGATCTTCAGATAATTTTTATATCATTTTTTTTTTCATTCAAAAACTAGTTTCAGTAATATTTGGAATTATACCATATGAAACTTTATCATTAAAATGATAACAATCCACCTAAAGTATATATTAAGTTTTAGTTTACACTTTGATTTTTTAATCTTTAATGAAATTTCTACGAAAAATTGGAAATAACATCTATCTAATGGTAAAAAAACCGCAAAAAAAATAAAATATTTTGAATGATATATCTGTTTAAAACTCGGGGCTACTTTTTCGGGACATCCTGCACACTGTGCTCCGAAAGAAAATATCCCGAGTCTCAAATGTCTATAATTTTTGGGTTACAGCACTTGATAGCGTTTGGAATTTTTTATAAAATGGTATATGACTAAATGCTTGATCCAAACAATAGTTTTAGGAATATTTCGAATTTTGCAATGAAACTTTAGCATTAGCATGATAACGCGATCAGTAAACAGTATATTTTAATAAAGTCAATTAAGAGTTAATTGCTGTTTAACGCACCAAATCCGAATTTACACTGTGCTTTGTTATTTCAATCTTTTAAAGTAGTTTCTGCGAAAAATTGAAAAAACATCCAATTTTTAAAATGTTCATGCTGTAATAACCAAGAGGTTTAAATTTCAGTAAGACCAAAGTTAAAAATTGAATATTTATACTTTCACAATTTCTCGTTTGAACTGTTTAAAACAATTCCAAAAATACACCTTTTTGTTGTATTGATGTTTTATCGAGTGCATTTTTATTAACCCTGCAAAGACTGGGCTTTTGAGTTACTGATGAG
>JAUBWS010064655.1:2415-14869 GCA_032270445.1 Darlingtonia californica | reverse complement strand
ACATTGTGAAGTTTAAAGTGCAGACCAGAAAATGTTGTTTGTTGTGGCTGTTCAAAGTGACCCCACTGAATTCAAAGCCGCCCCCATCTACGGTAGGTTTTAAACCAATTATATGATTTTTAAGAATTGCTGTGGAAAGGGATATGATAAGGGCCAATTACAAATTGCAAAGTGCATATACATAATGCACAAATCATGAAAATTGAATTATCTAATATGCTATTAGACTTCAAATTTGGACCAGGACTCTGTAATGCCAATGTGAGTCTATTCTAAAAATTTCAGTTCTGCCACCTGTCTGGTTGGTATTTTTCAGAATAAACACTGAAATTTTTTATAACTTCACTCAGCTTCACTTCTATTTATGATGGTTTTGACTCTTGTTGATTTTAAGGACTTTCATAATATATCTTCATAATATATCTACTAGGTGTTTATCTTCACTGTTTTCTTTCCTGAAAAAACCAACTGCTTCAAGTGGAATACTCAAATTCAAATTTTCAACTCAAAAGCATTGCATTTCTTTCTCTGATTTTAGTACTCCATCTTCTGTTGTTATGTATAACTTTGAAAACTTATACACTTTCTGCCTTTTTCAAGCTCCCATTAGTTTCTGAAACCTTGATTTTGATTTTTGCTCAAAGAATCATTGGTATTTTTAATCTCAGATATCATTTGAACTAAATTAAGAGGCAATTCTATGAATCTGCTTACTTATAGTCCAATGTCCATTGGACAATGTTATTTATATATATGAATAACTAAAAAATATTATTAAAAACCCCAACATCCTTGTCTTTCTCCAGATGAAGAAACTAGTTGCTGTGATAGTCCTTATGCCTTTTACTCATCCTAAATTTCTTCTTTGTAGAAGATTGTCTTGTCTTCATCAATATTCATACACATACCTACCATATTTGATAAAAAAAACAACAATGTTTTAACCTAAGGTAAAGGTTTCTATTTGAGTACCACAGTTAATCCAATGATTTAATAGGTGTCTCTTCTTCCTTTTTGAAAAGTCAACATATCTACCAAATTTAATGAAAAAATTGTTTAATCTTAAATATGCATGATTTAATTCCAGTTCCAAAATTTGCCCAAGTAATGACACCATTTACAAGTATGGTGTGTAAAACAGGAGCTGTGGTCGAGTAGTTAGCCTGAAAGGGGGTTCCAAGTTTGAATCCCTTGCTAAGCTTTCAGTAGTGAATTCTGCATACCATGAGGTGTTTCCAGATCCTCATTGATAACAGTTTATAAATAACTGCAGGATATTATATCCCCTCAACACACCACAATTTACCTTATAATTCTCTTTGGTACATAATAGACAGGGGGTTGAAATAACAGTCCTCAAATATACCAGTTACCAGGGCCGGCGAAACTGGGCCACGTCCTCCCCCCACTTTTTTGCCAAAAAAAAGGAATATATCAAATAGTATTCCTAGATTATATATCTAACTTTATTATTGTGCTCCTAAAACATATAAAGATATAGCACTTCTTTGATTATTCATGAATTTCTGAGGTTTGTTTAATAATTAAATATAAAATTTAGATCACGTCTTAGCCAAAGTAGACCCCTTATATCTAAACAAAATTTTCTTGGCCCGTCGGCCCCAACCATGGTGAGTCCTCCTTAGTCACTATATTATATGGCCCCCCACCACTTTGGAAAACCATTCACCAGCCCTGATTCCTGGGGGTTGCAATAACCGAGGGTGTCGAAAAAATTTCTTTAACATAGATTAAGTAAAATGTTGTAAACAATCCATTTCAATAATACTTCAGAGGGCGAAACTTTCGCAACTACAGAAAATAACGTTTTAGTTCCTGAGAAAAAAAGAAGACAAGTGTTTTTTTTCATCAAATGTGCACTTTTGCCTACACATCACTTGTCTTGGGTGGAACTTTTAGAAACACTTATTAATAGCTGGGGGGTTGGAATAAGAATGTCTTGGCTGGAAAAAATCAAAAAAATAATAAGCAAGGGGTTATCTATTACAGGCACCAAAGATTACCCATTACTTTTTATTAACTGTTTACTTCTTGGCTCTTACTGGTTACTCCTTGTTGTTTTCTAGTTTTTATCGTTGTCCATGTGTGTCTAGCGCGTTTACTTACCTTTCTTACTTTTGTTCCTAAACTTTTTGTTTTACACATTTTTATTAGTTTCATAAAGGATGGCACTTTAAAATTTCTAGGAAACATGATATTTTATCATCCTTGACTTCTTAGTTCAAAGAAGATCTATTAAAGATGGTAGATCTTCCAACACCTAAATATACCCATCTCACATCACATGATTTTGATAATGTTTATGAACCTGCTGAAGATACTTTTCTTATGATGGATGCATTGCAAAATGATATGGCTATACTCAACAAAAAAATGTATGTAATAAAATTTTTTGTTCACGCCTATCATGATTTTGAAAGTATTTGCTAATTTGAATAGAAATTTTCAGTTACTCAATTAGTTGCGAAAATTAATGTATATGTAGCTTGGTTGATTTCAATGTTTTCGAAGCTCTTTGGTGGTTTCCTTTAATTGGTCCAAGTGTCTGAAGGAGCTAAACTGCTGGAACCTTTACACACTTTTAATTCTATATTTCTAAAGTCATATAGAGACAAATTAAAGTGGTTTAAATTCTGAGGAAAAAAACATGAAAAAAATGACGTGCTATAATTTAGTTACGCAGAACATCTTTAAATTTCCTTAAACAAAGCTTTTAATAACTGGTATTAGAATCGTACTTAAAAAACACGTCATTACCGAACCATTTCCTTTTTTTGTGGTTAGTGTTTTAACACCATACTATGCAAATGTCATAATTTACCGAAGAATTAATGACTGTGTCCCTTTAATCAACTACTGTAAAGTACCATAAAATTTCTCTGCCTGGTGTACTGTTTTAATAAGTTTTATCTTTTAGACCAACAATTGCTTTAGAAGTTGGACCTGGTGCTGGCTTGTTGATAACATTTCTTGCAAAGAACTTGAAATGTGGCACACTTTGTTTGTTAGTTATTAAATGTATTTTAAGATTCCTCTGATCCTTTTCAAAACTTGACTACAATTTAATCAGTCAACGAGTGATTATGCTGAGGAAACTAGAAATATTAATTTGAGCTTTTTGGGAAGAACCCAAAAAAGCAACTTTTTTTGTTCGTTCTTGTTAGTAATTAATAACTTAAAACCTATAAATGTTTTTGATATGTGAACAAATACTGACATGGCTACTGAAATAAGTTTTTAACAATGATGAAAATCAGTCGATTTTACCAGGAGAAGAGAAAAAAATATTGTTAAAGAAAAAAAGCATTCCCGATATCCTTTCAGATGAAACCATTCGTTTGTCAACCCCAATTTTCGTCATTCCCGATATTCTTTAGGTCCATAATGTTTTATTTGTCAACCGAGTCCACGTAGTAAAACCGTGCAATCGGTTTCAACGTTTGATTTCATTTAATAACATTGTATTTATTAATAATATCTCTTAGGGCGAGTGATATAAATAGCCATGCTGCATGCTGCACAAGTAAAACAGCCTCCGAAAATAACGTACAAGTTGAAGTAACCACAGACAATCTCGTAAGGTTTATTAAAAAATATCTGAAATTCATTCTCGTTGAAATCGCGAATGAACACTTTCCTTTAATTTCACGGAAGACAGTTTCGCGAATTTATTTGCCTTGGAAAAAATCTCTAAGTGGGAGGCGAGTTAACAATTTTGCATGTTTTTTTTCAGTTGGCATCATTTACAAAAAGGCTCAAGAAAAATGTCGACGTAATAATTTTCAATCCTCCGTACGTGGTCACACCATCTTCTGAAGTACGTCTTGTATTTAATTGATGACGACATTCACTCAACCACTTTATCGAAAGTTTTATGTTAACATTTATTGCGCAAAAATGAATTCCTTGTCTTCGTTGATTTTTTTATGTGAAAACTTGAATTTTTCTTAGAAAATTTAGAATGAAAAGTTCTAAAATTTGAATGATTTCGGTACTGCGTTTGTATCAGTAAGCGTTTAAAGATTCCTACCTTTAAATGTATTTCATTGAATAAGATTTTAAAGAAACCTGATATGTATGACAAGATGTCTTCAGCATTTTACCAAATATTTTTTTTAGATTGGAAGTAATGATTTATCTGCATCGTGGGCTGGTGGTATAGACGGACGAGAGGTATGTGAAGAAAATTTCCATAATTTTTTTTTCTTATGACCTTGTTCAGATTGGTGTTCCCGTATCGCTTGAATGTATTTTCCTTCATCTTTGTAGAGCTGTTTCTTAGTGAAGGCGCTGGACGCGTCTACCAGAGTGTTTAGTTCAACTCCCTTGCGAGGTTTATGATAGTGCAATTTACAGTGTTACTTTTGCCTGATTTTCTGAGCTGTTTCCAGGAACCTCAATATAACATTTCATGAAGAAATGAAGAGGATATATCCTCGGCAACCAGTTTAGTTATTCATCCATTCTCCTACATTTTTCTTTCTGTTAGGTTATCGACAAATTTTTAAAAGTAGCAGTCGATTTGTTATCTGACGGAGGATATCTGTATTTATTGGTTTTGGAACAAAATAAACCCGGTAAGTTATTTTTCGCCTTTTTATCAGGTTTTTATCCTTAATGGTAATTGTTCTTGGTATTTATTTTCGGGATTATCACAGATTTTGGCCCAATTATACTCGCAAAATATTCTTGAAGATACCATTCACGAAAAATGATATCCGCAAAAAGTTCAAATTCAATGACTTTACTTAGGTTTTACCCAAAAACTCTTATTACTCTCCAAGGTGTCGTATGAAATTTCATTCTTACTATGTAGTATGTAGGGAAACGTTTCGTTAATATTTAATGCTAATCCAAGTTTTGTTTTTATGAAATTTAATTTGATATAAAACATTCAGTTCGGGACTCTTACATACAGTTTGATATAAAACATTCAGTTCACAAAGCCTACGAGTGAACAACGAAAGTGAAAAATTGTCATTGGTTAATTATGATCGTAGTGATTTTCGGTTACAATCGTGAAGAAAATATTAACTTAATAAAAAACTGGCCAAATGTTGCTGACTCACTACTTTTTCGTTTTTCATAGTGAAATAAGTCACCAATGGTTTATTCTAAATTTCATTATGTGTATAAGGGCTACAGTACATCAAAATCGCCAAGTTTCCAAAGAAGTACAAAGTCTTTATTTAAGTAGCTGTTTTCATTTTACTTTTATGACATTTTTTAAATCAGTTTTTTTCTTCACTTTTTTTAGATGAAATTATGAAATTGATGAGAACAAAATATAAAATGACAGGAAAGGTTATATTACAAAGGAGGAGTGGACCTGAATATTTGAAAATTATTCGTTTCCAATTTATCCACGTCACGTGATAGTTTTATAACAATTTATACATTTGTACATAATAATTTTTTATCAATATAGCGCGGGGTTTATTTATCTTTAGTAACTTGTTCGTACTATTCATGGAACCAAGTGTATATTACATGTATATTGTAATAAATCAACAGATCATGCACTAATGTGACTTTCCAACTACCTTAAAGGTAACGAATCGAGTGGGGATTGAACCCACGGCCATTCGCTTGCTGGGGGCCAATTTATTACACTGTCATTACACTAATCCGCAGTAGATGAAGGGGGCGATTGCTCAATTGCATACCTGAAACCTACGAGCCAATTGGATGTCATCGAATTAATGCACAGACGGAGCTCAATCTCCATCCAACCCGCTAACTTTGTAGTAGTTGTAAGGTTGTTTACACTGGGAGAGGCATGTTCCCAACAGAGCCCCGGTTTCGGTGTAAACATCATTCTCAGCCATACTCATACTAGAATATTTTCTGCTGATGCCAGCATTTTAAGCTTAGTCAGTTGAATCAGTCAGACTTTTCAAATTTGAAACTTTAAATCTCCTACAGTTTTCTGTTGACCGTACCATAGACCTTTCTGTACATAGATAAGTTTATAGCGAGGTTAAACAAACCAAAATCTACGACGTAAAAGGTTGCACAGTCGTTCTGGAAACGCCAAGTAACTTTCAGCAGCACATTCATGTCTTAGTTCGGCTGCCGGTACGTCGTAGATTTTGGTTTGCTTAACCTCACTATTCATTCAAATATACGGGTCTTGCCTCATTTTCTGTGTACGACAAAAGGATTTCATTAAATTCAATTCAAACTCTTGAGAACATCGAAGAGTTTTTGCACATTTTGAAAGATATTTTTCTTATCTGATTTACTTTTTCCTATCCCATCTAGAATTTAAATTTTCAAAAGAAGGCAAGATCTGTATTTCTATGGCAACAGCTCTTTTACGAAAGGAACTATTCGATAAGCTATTGTTGAGTTTTTTATTTATTTTTTTGGACGACTACCTCTTTGTAAATATGATTCAAAATCTAAGGTTTTGTAAGTTCATTCTGAGATTTTAGATATGTCGAAATAGATTTTCCGAAAAAAAATTAATTTTAGTGTGTTTATTTCAAAAAAGTTATATAGTCTCGTAGAATAACAAGGGCAGGGGAGAAAGAGAAATACTTTTTGATACAAGACGTATTAGATCTATATCGATATATGAGATATATAAATATTTTTATTTACAATTTAGCAAAAATAAATTGCAGAAAATTTCAGAAAATTTTTTTGTGACAAAGTGCATATTGTGATTCTGCTAATTATAAAAAATAGATAAAAAAATAATCTATCCTTTCAATTAAACATTGCTTGACTATTAACTTTTTGGCCTGAAAATTTAAATACACGAAAAAAGTAAAAACTAATTAAGCATAATTTAACATTCACTTTTGAGATTAGCGATTCGCGAAAATTAATCCACGCGAAACGTTTCGAAATACCAAGTCGCGAAAATTAATCCGAAAGTTCAACGTCAGCAAGAGAGAAGGGCGAAGACAAATGGATCTGCAAACTCCAAACAATGGCCCCAGACTGAACAAGGACTGCCACGGATACGCGAAGATGTGCAAAATGTTCAGTGGCGTCAAAAATTGATTCCACCCCATGGCCGACCGCGAGTTTAAGACCTCGCGAAAACTTCTCGCATTGTTTTCTCCGACTAAAGTAGTTTTGAAAATTCCAATCTTTCTAATTCAACTATTCCTTTTAGTTTCAAAAAATTTCCATTTAATTTACAAATAGCGTATGCTAATCAAAACAACTATTGTTGAAATGCTATAAGTTATTGATCCATAATTTAAATCACACCGCCAATCGTAACCCAAAGCTTTTTGTATTTTCACTGTAAAATTTCAATGCTCCCATCCAACTCTCTGATTTGTTCTAAAAGAAATAATCGATCAATTATTTGTTGTAGTGAAAACATGTAGCATTAAACGTATAAATATCTGGCAAATAAACTAAGCAACATTTTCAAAGAGCTTTTGGGATATGCTCACTTAACCGATACGATAACTTACGTCCGATATCTAGAGATCTGGAATTAAATGTCTGGGAAGAGTTAAAAATTCTTTGAAATTTTTAAAAGTTTTGAAAGGGTCAGTTGAAATTTGGTTTTTTTTGTGTTTTTAAGAAGATATACCTTAAGGGAAGAAATTTTGGCGAATGAGCCAATTTAGGCGTAATTTGGCGGAATTTATTTTGGCGAATCCAGAAAAAAAATCAATTTGGCGGAAAATAATTTTGGCGAATCGGAAAAAATTATTTGTTAAAAAGAATGAATTTTGGCGGGAATTATTTTTGGCGAATTTTTCTTCGATTCGCCAAATTCGCCAAAATTTCTTCTCTTAAGGTATCCTTAGGGAAGAAAAAATGTGAAAGAAAAAAATGCAAAACTAAAGATTAAGAAGTGGCTGAAAAATGCTGCATTAAACATATGAGCCTTGTGAATTTTAGAATTTTCATGGAAATGCGGACAGATCTTTCCCGAGGCGGAGTATTGTTAGCAAAATATTTATAAGAGCGTTGTACTGAAAACGAAAGTGCAGTAACTTTTGTTTTACGTATGATATGATGATGAAATTTTCAGGATGTATTCGCTATCACATTTGGAACTAAAATGTGTCAATAAAATTTTTAAAAGTTTGCTACTTAAGTAATTCTAAATTTTGTGAGATTCGGGAAAGGTCTTATTTTCTATACGTGAAAAATTATTTCTTCCAAATTATTTTCTTTCGCAAATTTTTCTTTCATTAAGGTATCTCAAAACATAGAAAAAATGTAAAATATTACAATATTAACATACGTTACCTTCTCTAAGGTTCCCAATCGTACTCATCTTTTCACGGAATTCTTCTCGATCATCTCTACTTACTCCCAATGCTTTCATCATGTAAAGAAATGAACTATCGAGACAAAAAGTATTAAAATTGTGAAATTTTATATGCATTGGTAGAAATATAGAATACCTTCTGAAAGATCTTGAAAACAATATGTAGAGTGAAAACTTGCCACCGAATTTTGAAATATTGGTCACTTTTTAGCTATACTCGCTTAAAAGTCTTCTGTAGACTACAGTTTTCCTTTAAAATAACGTTGAGAGGTATGGAAAACATGACGGTCCAAGTTTCTAAAAATAATCAACTTACGCAAGAATAGCAAATGCTGAATTTTCTTCACCAATTTCAAATTCTTTTTTCTGTTCATGATCCATCGCATTCCATCCACTAAAAGGAATATATTATATTTCATCAAATGATAGAAGATAAAATCAAATCAACAAGCAGAAATTGAAATGTTTCGCGGCATTTTAATTTCTCGGTTTATAGAAGTAGCTGTATTTCATAAATTCTTAATTTAATGATTAAGCCAAAATTACTTCTCGTAGCCATTTAGCTCGTTAAAAAGGCCGTATTAACCTTCGTACAATGTTAGAAATATGTCGAAACATATTTTGACACGATTTTTCGATGCATATTAATTTTGCAGTTTAATAAAAACTAATTTCGTGACATCTCAATTTTGCAGTTTTCTGACCACGACCGCTAAACCACGAACTTTTGATGCTGTGAAATTTTCATGCAATAATAAAGTAGTTGAATGGATCGCTAAATAATCAGGAGGAGAATCTTGAATGCATCCAACATATTTGAAATTTTTACGAGAATAAGCGTAACTATTTTCGTACTTACGTCATTATTCCATCCATTCGTTTTTTTCGGTCAGTATGAATGGCTAACAACCATGATGCATTCCAAAAACGTGCTGATTTCCTATAAAAAAAGAAGAATAAAGATTTCATCTAGATGAATAAAGTCTTTTGCAGATGGCGCAGAAATTTTTCAAAAACGATTTAGTTAATTTAATTATTAAGTTTAAGATTATTCAAGATAATTTGGGATAATACATAATCGCGATGTGATGTAAAGAAAAACATTGGAGCCTTCATTTTTACAAATATAAAAATTGCAAACGCAAATTCTTTAATTTAAACAAATGCGCAATTTACTATCAATATGAAATCTTTGCTCTTACCAAATTGGTTGTTCAGTCAAATACTCATATACAAATTGTTTGGAATTTTCAATCACCGTTCGACCTGTAAAGAGAAAAATTTAAACTTCAACGCATTTGGCCGAAAATGATCGGAGTCCATGTTACGCATATTGCATCCATCTACATCTAATGATAAACTTTACGTCGAAAATTTTACTTAAACGATAGATTCACTTTCGGAAATAAATGGTAGGGAATTTTTTTTTTAATTTTTGATGACTGAGAGATTCTTTAACTTGAGGTAAAATTACTTTAAAGAAACTAAATTTCACGGGAATCAAAATTTCGCGTATGCCCTAACTCATTTTTAAATTTCACGAGGACTAAATTTCGCGGATGACCAGAAAAAGTGAATTTCGTGGGAAATGAATTTCGCAGATGGCTTAAATTTCAAGGTCTCACAAAAGTTAAAATGTTTAATGAAACTAAAGAAATCTGGTTTTGCTGGAATTAAATCTCGCGGGAATATTTAGTTCCCACGAAATGTTTTCCCTTCAAAGTGATTTGCATACCAGGAATATTTGAGGAGACAAAATGATATGTGAAACACATATTCATAAGTGTGTTTGCGGGTGAAAAATCGTCGGATACATTGCATCTAAAGAAAAACACATAAACTAATTGTCAATATACAAAATCAATGATAGTTGGCACTCTGCTTAAATTGGCAATCTTGAACTACATTATGTTTAAAAAGAACAGAATTAAGCTTTTGTATTTAAAGTGAGGCTGTGCCACAGTAGTTTAAAGCGCGGTGCGTTACACATCACTACGAGTTTGTTTTGACTCCATGAGGATCGCAGTATTTGATTACATTAAAAGCAGTCCTGTAGGGTTGAAGAAAATTTCCTGAGTTAAGAAAATCGGGGAAAAATGTCCGAGTACGGTTGAACATATGAAATTTCGGTATCAATACAACGTCGTTTTTCTCTCCGACAAGGTATTCCTAAAAGAGATCCATGCCATTGGAATTAGGTAAATCTCATTCAAATAGCCAAGGCTATAGGGAATCTTTTCTTATAGAAAACGTTGCTTGAGCCCCAACGTGTATGATATATTCATACGTCTTTTCAAAATCAAATTCTCTGTCAGGGGCATTCAAAAAGTACGTAACTGTGTAGATCATATCGTTTTCCGATATTTATAATGACAGCCGATCATATATCAATGTTTTCAATTTCATGTTTCAACAAATTCTTTCCCGATCTATTTTGCGAAGAATAGAGCTATCAAAACGTGCCAGCTTCAAGTTCGGTTGAATAGACTTTTGAGGCTTGAATAAAAAAATACTTACTCGAAAAGACAGACAGCAAAATATTGTACCAAACGATAGAACACAAATTCATTAACTTCCATTGACTTGACACGCTACAAGGTCATAAAAGGAAAATATACGGAAATACGAAATACATTAAGGGCATAAATTTGCGACATGAATTATTCGGAATTTACTTTTGCGATTTAGGCTTCAAAAAATTTATATTTTGCGAAATTGATTTTTGCGATTAAGTAATAACGGGGTGAGTAATTATTGAATCAATTTTTGCATTCCTCAAAATTATAAATTTTGCGGAACTTATTATTATTATTATTGTCAAATTTTTATACAGGATAAAATTCTCAGTCGTATGCTACAAAATATATACACTTTTTCCAGAAGGTCCTGTTAAAATAAAAAGACAAATATAAATAGAGAGGTTAATGAGAAAAAGTTAAAATATGTTTAATTACATACACTAAAAGATAAATTACTTTAAAAAATTTTGGAGTAAAGATTTAAACTTCGTTGTATCTTTCTCCATTCTTAGTTCCAGTGGGAGTTTGTTGAATGATGCTGCCCCCTGGAAACTTAATTTGCGATTCAGGTCAAATTTTCAAAAATAAATTCCGCAAGATTTTATATTCGCAATAATTTATGACCTTAAGATATTTATTGAAGCATAGCATCATACCTAGGGGAGTAAAATTTTCGTGATTTCGCAAATTTTTGGCAAAATTTTTGGCAAAATTTCCAAGAATAACAATTCGCGAATTTAATCATTATATTTTACAAGAAATCCTTTTCCAAATCAACAAAAGTTTTCCAGGTTCAGAAAATCCGTATGTGATAGGAGGGACAGGGACTCTAAGGAAGATTCTGATTAGAAAGAAAAGAAAATTATATAAAGTTCTTCGTTTGCAAATATCAGTTCTCGTGAAATGTTTAAATTTCAGCTATTCGCGAAATCTTTAAAATCGTAAATTTCCTTTGGCGAATTGCGCAATTTTTTTCTTGCGAAATTTCATTCCTTAAGGTAACACTTTTCCGAGTTTTGCGAAAAAACATACCAAATCTTATTTCACTAAGTCTGATTTTCCGAAGTTTCTTTTGTTGGATTTCACTTTGCAAAATTCGCCATAGTAAAAATATAGTTCATGTGCCAAATTTCAGATTACTTTATTCTTAAGTAGAGATTCTATGTAGGAGAAAATGTACCTGTTTATCGACAAGTTTGGCAAACCATTCTCTACCTTCTTGATGTTGAACTAACAATCCAAATTTGGCTTTGTCTTCTTGTGTGACGTATCCACTAAAAGTGTCAGTAGGAGAACATCATAGTATTCACGATGGAAATTTTTTTTGCGAATTTCACGAGTTTTTGTCGATTTATCGAAAAAACATTTCAAGATTTTTTGGTGCAAATGGCCCCAAAATTAAAATTTGAAACTTTTACAGATTGCTTATGATTATAAGGAACATTTGCTGAAAATTACACTGAAATATCAGCATTTTAAAAAGTATGCTGACGTCAGGAGCTTGTCATGGTAACTATTGTCATGGTAACTATTGTCATGTTATCGTCATTTTTAGAAACCTTTCGTGCCAGACTACTACCTGCCAAGTTGAACAGATAATGAACCGATTACTTACTCTGCTTGGAAAATTTCATTCACAAAACTGGACATAAATTTCATGCAT
>JAUBWS010064644.1:0-14870 GCA_032270445.1 Darlingtonia californica | reverse complement strand
AATCAATCAATCAATCAATCAATCAATCAATCAATCAATCAATCAATCAATCAATCAATCAATCAATCAATCAATCATTCCATTGGTTCATTGATCTATTGATCGACTGATTGATCGCTTTATTGTTCCTTCAATCTGTATCGATCTACTGATCAGCCGAAATTCAAGTAGTTGAAGATAATACACATGATCTTTAGATCTGCATACCTGTTGAATTACAGATGGAGAGATCTAAATTTCAGTTCATAACAAGAGGTTTGTGGGACTGAACCGTTGGTAAATACCCAAGGGGCTCACACACAAAGGCTACCAGTTAATCCAAAATTGATTAACTGTTGAAAGAATGCTTTTAAATCATCCCCAAGCAAAAGAAATTTGGTTACGAAAAGTTTTGATCCGTTCTAGAAATGTCTATGAGCATTTTGTAAAAAAAAAAGAAACGGAATCAGCGCTGTTTTATCCTCAAGGCTTTCTTGATAGAGTTAAATACAATTCTAATTAATTAAAGCTGTCCGGGAGTCTCACTGAATAATATTAGATAATAGTGGAAATAATACATCCTTAACAAAATGGCTTGTGTAAATTGGGATCATTGAGGAACATTGCAATTAGCAGTTTTGACCTTTATGACCTCATATCCTGATTCGTTGGCATAGGTGGATGGAATTTTCCAGAAAATAATAGTACGCCGGGGGTTAAAGACATAGGAATCTGAATCTTTGATGATCTCCATTTCAAATTTGTGTTTACTGCATGAACGTAGCAAGGAAGTGGCAAATCAGGACTTCGCCAACATTCCATGTAACTTTTCCTCTTTTTTTCCTTGGATATTTCAAATATATGCATAAAAATTGCACTGTTGCACCAATTTGCCTGTTTTTTGTCTCTTGTCGATTAAATTTCAATTAAAGAATAATCGCTTCTAATTTAATGAATCCACAGATAATGCACTAATGTGACCTTCCAACTACCGCAAAGATAACGGATCGACTGGGGGATTGAACCCACGACCTCTCACTTGCCGGGCGATTGCTCTACCGCAATCTTCTAAGTTGTTAACCGGTTGTGGTGTAAGGCCCGTCTACTCGACATTTTTACGTGAACCTTGACTAAAGGACCTACTCTGGCCGGAGTAGTCCGTTGTTAACACAATGCAATGGAATGTCGCATGCTTGGTCGGTACTTGACAGCGGGCTACATTCTCCAGCAAAACCCTCACCAAACGATTATTATTGTATCAGTGTTGAACTGCTCTTCAAATTTATCCGTTACAGTTCCACTGATGTCTCCTGTTATTTTGTTTTTGTTTGTGGAACTAGTGATAACTAGTTTATTTATCATTTATCTTCTTCTTCCTGTTTCGATTTTTGAAAGTCAAACTATTAAGAAGTTGCGCACATCGTTAGAGGGAGAAAAATGGCTGTATTTGTTTTTTTATACCCATGAATTCAAACCATCCAAATCATAATAAGTGGCAAGAATTTTCGTGTGGTTTTTGTATAATTTTACAATAATTTTCACTGACGCTGATATCCACAATCTTCGTAGGGCTATATTTCGCTAACTAAGTAACCACGTGCAAATGAGTAACGAGGGGCATAACAATTCATACTTGACAGACAAAGTACCCAGGAATATCTGCAGTTTCATTGGCGTTTTTTCATTACCTCTTTTATTCTGAACTTCTTTAGATTCTTTTTGCTTTCTTTTTTCAGTCTTCGTTTCTCAAATATGAAATCAAAAAAGTGCAAATGACAGAAGCATCCAACGAGCCCAGAATACAAAATATCTGTTCTTTTTTTCCAGGAAGGTCATATTGACAAGACATCTATCCAAAGCCAAATGGTCTCAGAACACCTAGAACAATCTAGGAAACAATCTAAGTCTCGAAATATTCTCCGAACACATGTAAGTTTTTAGGAAATACATACAGATATTTTGCAAAAATGCCTCTTTGGCTACTTTCGAAATATTAAATAAAAAAAGCGCACACGATTAGAGGGATGTAAGATAGCCGGGTTTGACAGCTTGGGTTTGTTTTTCATATTCCCATGAACGGTTTTCAAGTGCAGGAGAGAGAAATCGAGCTGAGTTTCTCAGCTAATGGAAATGCAAATAGCGAGAAATTGTGATGTGGTTTAAGTCTAATTTTACAATAATTTTTACTGGCGCTGATGAAAACAATTTCCGTACAGAGCTAAATTTCGCTAAATGAACAACCACGTGCAAATGCGAAAAGGAAGGAACAACGCTGCATGCTTGAAATTAAAAGACCCCAGGAATAGTTCAAACAAACATTGGCGACGATGGATAATTAGTTTGTTGTGTCTGGTTACATGGTTTGTACTGGAATGTTGTGGTGATTCTAGTTTAATTAAATATTTGTGGTTTTCAAAAATAATTGGACATTCCTAATTTCTCCCTCCATATCCAATGGAACTCGGTTTTGTGGTTGTAAGTAGAACCTAAGGATATCCTAACTACTTCTGCAATTCAAACTCGGTGCAATACACGGTTTCCATATTAATAGTAATTTCGTCAAAGAGAGTTATAGTATAAGATAAATCAAGCTACACATTTCTCGGGATCTAGAAATAGGTACACAACATTAGAAAACAGAAAGCTTCACGGAAACGAGGAGGGCACTGTACAACTATGAGACTTAAAGTTATGAGACCGTGCATCATCCTGAAGGTAGACTATTCTAAGTTAAAGGAACTTTAAGTTTAAGAGAACTCGTAGCGGGAATTGTGCACGACAGCGAACGGCACCCAGAAAGGAGAAAAATTTCCTCCCCCCTCCGTAAAGTTTTCGTTCCCGCGCGACAGACATATTATCGCCCACGCGCTGACGGCTTTTTTTACATGGACTATGAAATAGTCTACCCTGAAGGCAATATAAGACCAGCATATTTACGCATGCGTGAAATATAAGAATGTGGAAGATAATATATGACTTTTTTGTCACGCTTTCTAGTTTGTGATCCCTTCTTATTCATCTAAACCATATTTGTTGTTTTCAAAAATATTTGGCTTTTCCATTTTCTCTCTCTCTCTGTTCTATGGATCCTAACTATTTCTGCAAATGAAACTCGAAGAAATAGGCGGTCGGCTCCCTTATTGTTTTTAACAGCTCCGAATCATAGATAAATAGATAGAGACTGATATCTATTGTAGATGACCTCACTAACCCAAGCCCGTTTGACGGCTGATCGGTTGTTTCCAGGAGGATCCACAGACAGACATCTATCTCAACGAATGTAGAAGACTCGAAACTCTTTAATTTCGTCAAAGAGAATTAAATCGAGCTACACATCTCTTTCGACCTCATAGATGGGACTTCATGTGTAATAAGCAGGAGAATTACAAAAAGTAGGGCTTGTCTAGACGCTCACATTTGAAAGTTAAAGCAACGAGTCCTTATAATCCAGAGTATCCCTGAAGACGGTTCAGGACTATCAGATTAACGTGATAACCCATCAATACTAGCACGCATGAATTAGGAAAATGGAAAATAGTTTGGAAAGAAAAAGAAAATTAATTAATTTTAAAAAGTTTTTTTGCCCCGTCGGCCCCAACCATGGTGAGGCCTCCTTAGTCACTATATTAAATGGCCCCCCACTTTCGAATACGATTCGCAGGCCCTGTTGATATTGGTATTTACCTGTAGTGGTGGAAAAAGTGAAGTTTTTCTCCCGTTCCGACTTGCCGTGATTCCCAATATTCCCCAATTTCCGATATACACAAGACCGGGATTGATAAGCAAAACCGACTCGCTCGCTAATCTATTGCGTTTGAAGATTTGAAGATTTCGTACAGTGTCTGTTCCCAAGGTAAATAAAACCATTAAAGAAAAAACGTAACTTTGGAATTCTTTGAGTATCAAAATAGAATTGGCTTGCAAATTAATTCTTTGATCGATTACTCCCTAGTGGATTAACACAATACAAGATGTGAACCTAGATATGATAAAAGATCTGTTAGCCTACCGAAAGCAATTAAGAAATCTGCGCTGGCACTGATAATCTGGGATGGCGTAACACACAATTAAAAACACTTTTAGAAGCTGGACATCTTAGTTTGTAACAAATGTATAAATAATTCTACATAATAATCAATACAATTTGATATCTTATCACCTTTGTATTATTTTTAGAAAGATTTTTGACAAGATCTTTGCAATCTTAAATCCGCGTAAGCTCATAATAGCTAAGAATTCGGGTTTCCCATTGTAATATATTTCTGTTTACTGCTTCGTAATTATTTCAAAAAGAGCTGCCGAGGTTTATTGGCACAAAAAGTAGAATCGTGTATGGAACGATCGAAAGCAGCCAACGAAGCATATTTGCAGATTATCTGTTCGGAAGGCATGTTTTTCCTAGAAATTTATTATTTATTTCCTAGAAATATATCAGACGCGGATCTAGAAGGGTCGCAAAACTACACGAGGAGAGATAAAAGTCAATAAATAGTCATTATCTATTACCTCCTCCTATAGGTTTGCGACATTCTGGATCCGGTTCTGTCTTTGTGTTTGGAGAATATTTCGAAAGCTACTTTGCTGGAAAATTTGATGTGTTCGGCCGAAAATTTCGGCTTCCTGGAAAATATGGATGTGTTCTGAGAGCATTTTGGTCCCTGCTAGATTTTTTTGAATTTCTTGGAAAAGAAGAACAGTTATTTTATGTATTTGGGCTCCTGGATTTTTACTTTCTTGGAGAAAAATGTTAGATTTTTTGAGGTGTTCTGAGACCATTTGGCTTTGGGTAGATTCCTTTTTAAAGTGACCTTCCTGGAAAAATAGAACAGATATTTTGTATTTTGGGCTCGTTGGATGCTTCTGAACGAACAGTGCAGTAGCTCGACATCAGGAACATATACTAGAATGATAAAAATTTTTGAACGTTGCATTGGCGGATCTACTAGTATGCCGCACAACAAGTAGCGTATCTAGGGTAGGTCGCGTAAGCCATGAGGAGAGGTATTAAAGTCATTAGTCATTAAATGGTAATTTTCTTTTGCATCAACGTATAATATGATGACTTTTTAATGACTTTAATAGTATTTTTCTCTCCACCTGTAAGCGCGACCTACCTCTGGCTACGCCACTGTATAGTAACATAAAAATGTTTGAACGCAGATAGGGTTTCATTGGCGGATCAACAAGTGTGCCGCACAAGCCAGGATGATTAGAGGTTATCAAAATGTCATTATGCATCTTTTTTAGAAATAATAACTACATTTAATTTCATGTCTTTCCTTACGCGACATACCTTAAGGGAAGAAAATTTTGAGGGAGGAAATTTTCGCGGAATTTATCCTCGCAATTGGCCACATCAAAATCAGCGAGTTTCGTGGAATCCACTTTAAACTTTCGTTCGTATTTAAGCACACATTTTATACCAAAAATGCATGTATTCATGTGCATTTAAGAAATTTTTGCATTTCGGGGAATGTGATTTTGAGATTTGAGGCTAAAATTGCGATAATAAATTCCGTGAAGTTTTTTCGCCTAACGTAACTTCTTGATGCACCACTGGCTTGGAAATTTAACCACTTAAGTGCCAATGACAAACTTATTTGTCATGCGATTTTAAATTGACTATAAGGATTCTCAAAATGTTGAAAATTCCCGGCACAGAAGTTGGTTATAGCCTTAATTTCAAGGGAACTAATTCGCTGTGAGCAATGGTTAATGATGATTTGATTTAACTATTGTAAATCTATTAAATTCTTCAACGTAATCATTGTAAGAATCTTATGTGCCTGCTGGATAATCATTAGAAGTCTTAAGACGATAGACTTTGACGATCAAAAAGCTATGAATTAGACTATTTTAATAGTCCGTTTAAGAAAAAGCCGTAAGCGCACGGGCGAAATCAGGTCTGTCGCGCGGGAACAGGAATTTAACGAAGGGAAGAAAAAATAAATGTATAAGTTATCCTCCTTTCCGGGCGCCGTTCGCTGCCGTGCGCAATCCGCCGCGCGTTCTCTTTAACATAGAGCTTTTTAAACTTAAACTACAGAATAGTCTAGCTCTGGATTCGATTCTTGTTTCCGATCACTCATTAAATCAAATACATAATCGGCAGCTGCTTATTTTACTTTGACTAACAATCCTCATCTTCTTGGGAACACCATCCTCAAATACATTAAATTTTTGTCTTATGATACGCGTCGTGTTGTGAAATTCTTATGATAAAGATTAACATTTATTATAAATAGTCTCATTAATTTAAACTCGTTTGATAGCCGACGATTGGTAAAATTTACATTTGAACTAGAGAATCTGTCTCAATTAAACTCCTCACCAAGTAAAACTATATATTTTAAGATTAGTGATTTTCATGGATAGACACCCTCGTAGTATGTATCAAAGTTTCTGAAAGATATACTTCCAGTACAATTTTTTACATCCTGCTACTGAGTCTGGTACAGGCTACACCCTCTTTAAATTCTATGGCAAGCCAAAGAGATCGACGATGCGTCATTTTTGTAGTGAATGTTTTAGCGGTTAATCACTGAAGATTAGGTCGTTGCCATAACACAAAAGTGTTAAAACAAGGCGGAAAAAGACAAAAATGTTTGTAAAAAGATCGCATTATAAAACTAATTATAGTTTGTACCATAAAATCGTGCTTTTAAAAATGGGATTACCATTTGGGAGAGAAGATAGCGGTTCAGCTCAAGGACAGGTATGTCTAATCTCATCTATAGATATTTTGACTTTTGATTTGGTAAGAGGCTGACTACATGACACTTTTTATCCCAGGTGTCGGGACATCTCGGGTACCGGGCCAGCTCATTTTCAGGACATCTCGGGTACAAGTGCGATTACATGTATACTTTTCGGCCCGGCCTCCGAGATATCTCGGGCTGGGCTGAAAATTATACATGTAATTGCACTTGCAAAAATAAGAGAATCACTTAAAGAAAGTGAGCTGGCCCGGTACCATAGATGTCCCAACAGCCGGGATAAAAAGTGTCATGTAATCAGCTCCTAAGAGTAGTTGAGATTTTGAAGAATCACATAGGATGCTTTAACAGATGTGTGAGAATGGGAAAGCGAGGAGTGGGTAGCTCACTTAGCGAAAACGTTGGCCTCGTAATTCATGGGTGATAGATGTTGTAGGTTCAAATCCCACCTGAGGTTTCTGTTGCTCTAAGAATCGGCGTTTGTGTTAGTGCAAATATCGAAAGCAACAGTTGTTGCGCGCCTTGAAATTTGACGAATCAAATTCAAAATGGCCGCTCACTAGAATTTACAAGTGCAATTAAAGCTCTGTGCTCGCCTTGCCTTGGTAAATTAAACTATATGATTAAAAAAATAATTAAGGAATCTCTCTGGATGTAATGCACTGGGAGAGATAAAGATTGCTGGGTTTTTGGAGTCTCATCTCAGTCCACTTTCCAACAATTCGTTTTTTTTACTTTGACTGTAGCCGTGTTGGCACCTACATGGTTGCTAGGTCATTTTTTGATAATTATCAAAGAAGTAAGCTAAGTTATCATGGAATGTTTGCAACAACAATCTGGTAATTACGATTGCTTCTAATGATAATTGATATTTTATTTTTTCAAAATTTTCAGATTAAGTGATAATTGACGTAAGTGACTCATAAAAGATAGTAAGAGTGATAAATCATTCTCGAATTCTTAAGTAGACTTTTTCATAGTCCGTGTAAGAAAAAGCCGTTAGCGCGCGGGCGAAAATAGGTCTGTCGCGCGGGAACGGGAATTTTTTGAACGGGAAGGAATCCTTTCCGGGTGCCGTCCGCTACCGTGCGCAATTCCCACCGTGAGTTTTTGTGAACTTAGAGTCCCTTTAACTTAGACTATGGAATAGTCTAATTCTTAAGATATTAAAGGTATCCCAAAAACAGATAACGTCTAAAACACTCTTTTGGAAGTTTTGGACGTCCTATCAAACTTAGACAGGAACTCGTCAACTTTCGTTTTGTTAATGTTTGCATGTAAAAAAGCATGGATTCCCAGGCTATATTAAAACTTTGATCGCCTTTAAAATTAATCGAACAAGTGAGCTATACTTCAATAGCTACATAAGTTTGTCAGTGGCTGTAAGAAATGATAAATTAAGGAGGTTCAGGTTTTGTAGACAGTGTTACTATTACTGACCACCCGGGTGAAACAAATTTATACGAAATTGCATGACAAATGAAAAACCCATTGGACAGATTGGATACCCACCGTTGGAAATTTTGCAGGATATCCAAGCTACCCGTGTGGATTGTTGAAAATGCGATCTGTCTGCCCTTTCTTTTCTTAAGCGCAAAGTTGATAAAAAGTTTAATCCCTCCTCCCACGCTGCACTTTAGGCGCCACCAATGACGAAGGCTTGCTCTCTCCCCGGATGTTTGAGATACCGTATTTCTAAAGTTTCCAGGGTAACTACAAGACAAGGAAAAAATACATTTTGATAAAGAATTCCAAATGAGAATGGAATTCCGTGTCATTGCGTTAATTGGTGCCTGACAGTCGTAATGTCATATCAGTTTCCATATACTCTTCACAGATAAGCAACAATATTGGTAAGCTTTCAATTCAATGTATATTTAAAATGACGCCTTATGAGATATTGGTGTGTCTAGCAGCAAATCACTTCTTGTTTGATATTTTTGAATTGAATGCATAATCTTCTGCTATTTTCCCTTAAATAGTCGTTCAGGAAATGTCATCTATCTCGCAGTGTGAGGTATCAAACTGTGCTTGTTTGCATGAACAATTCATATGTTTAAAGAAGGAAAAAGGAAGGATGTCTCTTACGAAAAAGGCAGGAAAATCAACGACATCATAGTAAAATCTTTTCATAAACAGCAACAACTTGTAATATAACGCCGTCAGAAAACATTTTTTCCTACAGTGATTGCTGTCGAGGGTTGTACAGGGATCACGCCTTGGATATTGCAAGTATGGTCGTCACCGTACCAAGATTTTCCATATTTTTTACATCCTTATCGCTTTTGATCAGTATACAGTCGTTTGATCGATGCATCTTGCTTACCTCACATGCCTCCTCGCACCAATCTAAAATCAGTGTGAGTCGTCTTTGTTCCCTTAAAAAAGCAGGAGCGGATCAAGAGGTACTGCAAATTTTCAAGATAAGTGTAAATGATCATTAAATCATTGACTTTTGTCACCAGGTACATTACATCATCAGTACATTTAAATTGACTTTGGCTCTCCTCTTGTTATTTTGCAGTACCTCTAGATTGACGCCTGAAACTTAAATGTGGATGGAATTAGTCTATTGGAAATTGATATTGATATTTTTCAAAGTTTTTGCCTTCCGTTATAAGCTTGAAAAATAATAAAATCGATAGTCAGGAACGACACAGGCTATTTTAGATTGGTACGGCTAGACTACGAGCGACAAGAGATGCACCGATGAAACAGTTATAAAACGATCAAAACCGAAAAAATTAATGCGAAAGATATGACAAACTTTGGTGCAGTGTGGCAGTATTACCTGCCGTACCGGTGCATCGTCCCTGAACAAAATAATATTTACCCTTTAGATGGGAGGATGTGCCATTTATGGACCCCTAAAAAATGCAAAACTTTGAGGTCTCAAATACGTTTTCTAAAGAAAGCAACTTTTTGATTCGAAAATATTATTTTCATAAGGCGAGGAACTTGTTAACAACTTTTTAAAAATAATTGTACTTAATTCTCGCATCAAGAGGGTTAACCATTATTAAATTTAGCAGATCTTTTCACTTTAGTTTGCAGGGTTTTGCATGTGTGAGGTCTGATGATCAGACTACGTAATAGTTTATACCATTATATTAAACGACCAGTCGCCATGATTGAATAACATTGAAGGGAAAGTAAATGCGTTGCTGTTTTGTGGACACGAAAATTTAGAGGTAAAATTTTATAAAAGCTCGCTACTTTTAACTTTTTTATTTCTAATCTTTTTCATTACATCGGTACATTCGAAAATGAATTTCTTTGCATTGACCACGGTGCATACATTCAAGAGTAACATCAGGATGGATATATCCAAAATAGCAGTTTCATTTGTCAAAACCCGCAACACGAGTTTAGTCATGTTAGATAAAAGTTACAACGTCGTCGTTTTGAGATATAAGGCATGCATTTCGAGTGCAGGTGTCACTGAATCTCACTGCCAAATTAAACTTCCTGATAACCTGGCATTTGATTTATTTTTCAATTTCACGTCAAATATGTACGTACATATCAGTCGGTCAACATTGCTCAATTGCATCATCATCAACCGCAATGTTGTCAGCAATGACGAAGAGATACTGGATAGCGCACAAAATGATGTTTAGGTTTGTGGAACGTTGCCAGATATGACAAACATTTCATTAATGCCGTAAGAACAAGACTCTTACAGCGATAATAATGACAATGTTTGAAGTAAGTCTTTGCAAGATGATCATGTAACAAACAAACTTTTTCATCTGAGCGATCAATAATCTTTCATCAGGTATTGATGCAATAGCTAGGCAAGAAAGAGCAACACAAATTTGGTATTTTACGGTGCAAAAGATTACAGGCTCGGGTGCTCTTCAATAGAATCAGTCATCCTTTAATATAGCTGATAGCTAGTTTGACTCACCGGGGACTGATAGCCGATCTTTTACTCATCTGGACGAGAATTTGTTATGGGATAGATCGCTGCCTGTGGACTTTAGCTAGATGGGATATCCACCTACTTCTTTCTGTGCAAACGATTACTTGATTGAGGGATGAAAGAATATAGATTACTTAGGATTGATAATTGAGGCTTAACGGGCCCGGCTTATTAGACAAGATATTTACAATACATATCAATCTCTATAATTACCAAGCTACGTTGATCTTTATTATGTCACATCTTTTAATCGATAGAATCAAAAGCAGGTGAAAAACTAATGGTCATTTATAAGTTACTTTGAAAGTTTTTTGACATGAGTTCTTGAATGCGGAAACCATGAAAAAGTAAAACCTAAAAATATTTCTTCTCAAGTTGAGTTTCTTTCTTCTCTAGTTTGTGTTTTTTCAAGTTTTGCGTGGTTTGCCATATCTGTTCTTGACATTTACCATTTGTTATATATTTTTGGATTTTTCAAACAATCTCTTCCCTTCGAATGAGTGATTGTAAGATTGAAGTGAGAGAGGAAGACTAGTTATGCAGGACACCTGCCTATCTTTTCCCTGGTATTTAATTTTTATCACGTTCGCTGCCAATGACGAGAGAACTTCTGAAGTCTGAATAACAAACCAACGTGAAATCAACGATAAGCTTATGGCGTTTTTGGCATCTAGATAATATTTTCTGTCAATTGATATATGCATATGTCAATTTGAGAGCAATTTTAGTCTCTTACGTGGATAGAAGCTTAACCAACATTAAATTGTTGTTATAATTGTTTTAGATATCCTAGCAGTGTACGTGTTGAGGTGGCCTAATATTTTATAATGATATTAACTTTTGTTTGTTCGGAATATTCTTGATAGTACATTAAAAGTAAAGCAGATTGGTCATTGTCATCTATTACATAAACAGGTAGCAATAAGTATCCAACTGCGAGAAATTCAAGAAACAGATTGGTCAATTAGTTCTCCTTACCAGCCCCTGCAGTGCACAATATTAAAACCAATATAAGTTACAATTATCTTGATTGTTATATACAAAATAACACACAACAAATTTCTTTACAGTGTTTAAAAATTGCAATTATGGACTTATTGTGTGAGAAATACCTCTTCTTAAATGTTTTATTATTTTCTGAAGAATGAGAAAACAAACTCGACGTGCGTGGCGAGATTACAATAATTAATTTGGGGCTTATGAAAACATTGGGGTGCTAATTAGCATTTTAAACGCCGAATTTGTTTCAATTGTTTCATTAGCTTACGAAAGTTTTGTTGCCAAAGTCATTGAATGAGCATGTGACCCGCTCACCCAGTGACCATCTTATATTTCTAACATTGTAGCTTAAATCCCTAATTTGTCTTTCTTTGAACTCAACCAAAACCGTCATTAACTGTTATTGTACATTAAATCTTTTCTTTCTAAACTTTTGCTGAATCGAACAAAATATTGTGTTCATGTTAAAGAGCACAACAATTTTGAAATACGTCATTAAAGAGTAGCTTAGACAACATTTGCAAATGGTTATTGAACAGTCAGATCAATTGAAGCTAGATTTTCAATAACCTGTCACGATAGTTTTCTTCAATTTGCTGTAAAGATAAATAAATCGAATTTTAAAGGAAGTAATTTGTAATTCAACGAAACAGCTTACAAAGTTTTGGTTAGGTAAGTTGGTGTATGTCATTTGAAAAATGTCTTTTAGATTCAATCTTGTTCCAAAGATCTCTTTTTCGCTTTTGATATGCTAAAAGCGCCAAATAACACCGGCTAGATACGGCTAACCAGGACCATCTAGCACCATTAACCTTATTCACATGGAGGGGGGGGGGGGGGGGGGGTTTTTCGTTCAAAATAAACATTACTTGACTAATTTTTGACAAATTTGACTAATAGGGTTTAAAAAAGGATCCTTGGACGACGTTTTTTTGCAACTTGCATTTTCATTAAAAATTTCAAGTATAGAGTATAGTAACTTTTTCTTGAAGCCACAATTTTTCTTTCGTTATTCTAATTCCCGCAAACTTCCTGCTCTGGCACCAGATTTATTGAAAAATACAACAAAGGTTAGCTCTCTTGGCTTTCTTATAGTTTTATATATACCTTAGTCTGAACAGGCTAATGAATACATTTCTGACGTAAACTTTAAAGAATTCTTGGATTCTCAAATCTATAGACTTATAAGCTGAGTAATTGAGTAACTCTTGTGGAAAGCAAATTTAATATCGATGATATCTTTTTGAGCACCACTCTCCAGATGTCCAGCAAAGCATATTGGACTTAATAAAGTAATTAGTGGCTCATTATCTTAAATTTGATAATCAATTCATGTCGTTATTGTGTCATTTCCTTATTTAATTGCAATGCACGCTGTTTTGATAGTATAAAGCTGTCAATCATGCCTTCCATGTCATTATCCAGTCAACCACCAAGGAGGCAGCATCTAAATTGAGTTTAGTTAAGATAACTTTTATACGAGGGGATCGCAAAAGAACTCAAACAATTTATGTTCATAGAACGCTGGCCAGAGCTTAACGATCTTTAAGGTAAGCCCACTCCTCACGCTAGCTGAGATTTGTTTTTTTGTTAATGGTGTATAGTCTTTCCTTCAAAGATTTTAACATGAAGTAAACTATCTATCTATAATTTGAAGACTCAAGAAGTACAGAAAACAGCTCCAGTTGTGGAGAGGTCAAAGTTATATTTAAATTTCCCAGTTTGTCTATTTTCTCTATCACGTTAGCTAGCTTCCAAATTTTCTTAATTTAAATCCGATTCAACCATCAATATTTTGAACCCATATATTTAACAAAGTCTTTTTACGCCAGACACAGACTAGAGGTACTGCAGAGGTGTGTTACAGGAGGTGTGTAAAAGATCGTTGAAAAATTATTTTTTGTCATCAGGTATAATGACATTTAAATTTCCTTTTTCTCCCCTTTTTAATTTCGCAGTACTTCTTAGATCCGTGTCCTACCTACCTGATACCTAGCTGTACTCCAACATGGTTTAAGATGCACTATTACATTAAAGTTTCAGTAATTCGCTAATTGTAGTCATCCTAGACAGACTGAGCTCACACTCACTCGTACGAGTCTTTCCATTATAGGTCCATTATAGGTCCAATTCTCATAACAATCTTTATCAAGGGTTCCTCTAGACTCTGATTCTCTTCTGCAAAAGATTGATATTTTTGACGCTAGCTCGTTGAAACCTTTTTTGTAAGCCTTGCTAGTAGTAAAATTCAATCAAAACATTATAGGAATTATATGAAATTATTGATTAATTAACCATTTTTTCTGTACATTTTACCAAATTAGTACCAAAGGCTTTAGACCGAATCATCTGGCTAATTACTTACAAATTACTACGCGTAAACGATGAACGATTTTAGATTGATTTTGAAATGCTTGATTTTAATTATGATTAAATTTCCGGATGCTAGAAAGGCTGGATCAAATGATTGGCACTTGGGCAAAAGGGGTTGATTAAAACGGCCAATTTCCAATTAAAACTCGATAAGTCCACATTTGATATCCTCATTTTCGCGAATAATGGATGCTTTAAAATGTAATTAATTGTGCACTGAATTAAGTAAAAAAGGATTGGTTTGCTTATGAAATTATTACTTCCACAAAGGCATTCAAGCCTTTCTTCATCACGATTTCGAAATAAATAGTGGGATACCAATTAGCAATCCCGAATCGTTTTTCTTCTTCCGGGTGTTCCAAAAAGATGTAGCCTTTTCTAAAAAATGTCAAGAGAATTCTTTAAAAGCACCGCAAATTAAAACAAAAGAATTTGCTTGATATTTTCTTTACAGTTTTCTTAATGACAATTTTACGAGAGACTAAATTTTTTTGGGACACTCGATAGATTCAGATTGTTCAGTCAATAATCAACCGTTTTGAGCTTTTTTTGCCGAACGTAAATGCGTAATGCAAAAAACCCAAAAACAGTCTATTAGATGGACTACTAATTGTTTAACTGTCTTCTTGAAAAATACCCAGTAATCAAAAACGTCTTCCGAACGTTGCTACAAGGTCCAGTTAATGCCGTGGGCTGTACATGCATTTAGCTACATACATGATGACTGAAATTCGTGCCGTTTGGAGCATGCGGTATAGAGTTTGGTAAACCAACAACACAACAAAAAGGAAGGGGTGTATGTAAAGGGTATCATTTTTCAGTAATGAATATTTATTTTAGTATTGGAAATTTAATACTTCCCTTTATAAACAACTTAT
>JAUBWS010064633.1:0-14871 GCA_032270445.1 Darlingtonia californica | reverse complement strand
TCAAAATGTAACCAATGTCAGATAAGAAACCTAAAATTCATCAAATTTATTTCAATCAGTCTGTACAAGAAATGGTCGAAAAGGCGGTATTTTCCAAATTAGCTTCAAACGTCAATGAAAATTTTCTTTCATATACACAAGCAAAATCTTACAAAATGGTATAACAAATACGAATAGGTAGTGGCAATAACTTCCCCCTGTCTGTTGTTACAAAATAGTTGAAATAAAAACATTTGGTCTTTGACGGAAATAAAGCTAAAAGTCTAAATTTTCTCTATTTCTTCATGGGAAAATAACTTTTTTTGTGTTAGAATTACAGCTCTAAGGACGCGGAATATAGGTTTATGACCTCTGATTCCAGAGTAACCAACTACACGTTGCTTTCTCAGAAGAACATCCAGCTTTAAGTAACCATTCAATATGTTTATACGCCAGAGCTCCTCACTCAACGAATGTCAAATTGAAATTTCACCTTGTTTTACCTTTTTCCAGCTTGTTTCATCCCATGTTTTACTTTTTACAACTTGTTTCATCCTGTTTCACCTTGTTTCACCTTTTAGTAATAACGAACAATTTTCCCCAACGAAGTTGTCCCCAATAAAGCAGTTATTAACAAGCAACCTTGACTTGTAACAATTTTGTGTTTTATTTCTGACACCAGGTACGAAGCAAAACGTCACCATAGCGACTCGCGCAAGTTCCAAAGTTTGTAAAACCAAAAGAAACACGGAAAAAACCAAAAAAACTGATCAGACGTTATAAAAAATACGGAGAATACACAATTGAACGATACGACACATGAAGTGAAGTCAACAGAAAATACAATAATCGATAATGAATTGAAAGGAGCGTTCATATTTTATATCAAAGTTAATTTTAAACAGGAAATTCATCCGAGGATGACTTTATATTTGTGATCTTTGTATCCACGGAGAAAATATATGTGCATCAGGACAAAAGAGACAAGAGTAGGCTGCATATTTTATGGTTAAGAAACAAGATATGATTAATTTTCAGTGTATAATTAGTTTTTTGTTGAAAAAAACGACGGAAAGTTTGAATGTTTGATATATATTACATAGTATTACTTTCATTATGTGTACAATATCTAGAACATTGTATGCGTAATTTATTAAAATGTCATTAAAAGCTTTGGTTAAGAATATTGTTTTTTCTATAGCTGACAAATACCAGCACTAGAGAGAAACGAAAGATGTATACAAGGCATCTGTACCGTCGCAGACATGCGGCCGGACGTTTGAAACACGCGGCCGGGTAGGTGAATAAAAAACTCAGACACACTTGTCCAAATTTGCCACGGTACAATTGAAGGCGTTTCTTGAGATCTTCTGAAAAGCATCTAAAAGAGGTATCTAAAATAATACAGATCTCTTCAAAGACTTCTTGAAAACGTCTTTTCGTAGAAGAGGTCTTTGAAAGATCTTCTAAAAGACGTCTTTGTAAAACAAATAAAGACGTCTTTTAGAATCTATATAGAATGCATTTTAGACGTCTTTAAGACATTTTCGTGCCGGTTGGGATGAGCCATTAAAGGGCAAAATATGGCCATTTTGCATAAAATATTTCAATGACAATCTACGAAAGCAGACAACGAGGCGTTTTTGTAAGTGTTTGGAGAATATTTCGAAAACTACTTTGCTGGAAAATTGATGTGTTTGCCCAAAAATCTCGGCTTCCTTGAAAGTAATGATGTGTTCTGAGACCAATTGTTGTCTAGAGAATTTTTTGGGGGTTCCTGGAAAAAATAACAGATATTTTATGTTTTGGGCTCCTACATTTTGATCTAAATTTGTAGTCTTCTGAAGAATACTACATGTTGTGAGACGATTTGATGCCTACTAGATTTTTTTTCGGATTTCTTGGATGAAAAGAACAGATATACTCGATTTTTTAAGGTGTTCTGAGACGAAATTGCTTTGGCTAGGTTTTTCGTTAAAAATGGCCCTGCTGGAAACAAGAACGAATTTTTCTTAATCGTTTGTATTTTACAGACCAGAAGAGGTTTCAAGCTCATCAATGGTACCTTCAATGTGAAATTTTGAAGGTGTAAATTTGAAAATTCCGACTGATCCAGCATAACAATTAAATTAGAAAATTGGGCCGATTGTCAATTTGGACTACTTGCTTGCTGTGATTTGAGCAATTAAAAGGCAAAACATTTTTATATTTTCCTTTGAACTGACGTTAAACTTTGTTTTTTTGGTCACGAAATTTCCATTAATGAATTAACCTTGCAGAGAATTAGCAAAAAATGGCATGATTGAAGCTAAATAGCTTTTGGTTAGATTTGTTTCCTTGACTTTCATATTTGCCCCTACCACTGGCACTCTGGATATAACATATTACATCTAATTTTTGTACCCATCATGGATATTTAGGTAAAGGGGGGATAATTTTTGCCCTCGGACCTTAATTCCAGATTGTATAGACAAACTTGTTATAAGTTGTGTAGTTGACGCATGACTGAAAATGCAATTCTGAAAGGCGGTCCACAAAATTAATAATACACATACATTTCATACCTTTTATGACAAGAAATTCTTGAGAGAAATGATGTAATCATTTGATATTTGTATGTACTATCACTACTGATGCATCCTCATCCTGAATCATTGATGAGATTTGATTACTAAAGAACATAAAGAACTAGCAAGGCTAACAAGTATAGAAATAAATCAAATTTAACTCAGGTGAGAAATCTAAGTTTTCAAGATTTTTCGTGTACCAAACAAACACTGACTATTCAAACTCCATAGTTATCATCATCATCCTTAGAGAGGACTTAAGTCAAACATTGTCATTATTAGTGCAGTAAGAGTGCTTAATTTAAAGTTATCAAGCCTTAGAAAAACCAATGTTTGAAAACTGAGGACTAAAGTTAGATTCAAAGTAGCAACTAACTGTTCTACCACTTAGCTATTCAATCCATGTGGGAACAATGTCAATCATCCCTTTCTAAAATTTCCAAGGACAAAGTTTTGAAGAATATGTATTTCGTAGAAACTTCAGCCATACAGCTATTACAGTATCCCAACAAATTGCAAACAGATATTACTTATTGAAAAATTAAACCAAAGTCTTTAGACAGAATGGTCTGGAAGGCGGAATTTCTAATAACCAAATTAGCGGAGAACATTAATCGGAATTTTTATTGTACGTTACAAACTTGACAAAAACTTAAAAATTGACAAATAGACGTATCCTCTGCCTTCGCAGAATCCGTATGAATGTAATAGATAAATACTAAATATTAAATAATATCAAGTATTAGACTATATCAAACATTAGCAAAAGCACGCCAATCGTGTCTTGATGAAACAACTTCATTTATTTCTTTCCATGACAGATTCGACCATTTCAGTATATCGTATGCCATCGTTTGCGTGGTTTACCGCGTTTTCGTTTGCCTTCAACTAATTCTTCAAGTATCGACTTGATTGGAAGTTGACTTCTTTTGATGTGGCAAAACCATTTCATTTTTCGTGCGATGATCGTTTTACCGATTGGTTGGAAATTCGTCATGTCAAATAAACGAGTTATAAATATCCGGTCGATTTTCTTTTTGCTTGAGCAAATCCTCATGATGTTGTTTTGAAAGACTCTCAATGAGAGTATTCTAGTATTCTTGATAACTCTTCCAAAGTAGGCGAAGGATTCTACGTTCTCTAGCTGTATACCGTCGATGGAGCAGATCGAATTATCAGGGTGTTCACCTGTGAGCATCACTTTGGCGTTTTGGATGTTTATTTTTAAGCCGAAGCGTTTCGATTCGATCGTCTGAATATTCTGAATTTGAGTGTGTTTCTCCTCCAATCTTTACACCATAGGGAATGTTTTCAAACATGATTAGCAGAATTACCAAACAATTAACCGTGACGACTTTGCACCGCGTATTGAATTTCTTAATGTACCTTTTTCATTAACAAATTTGAGCCATTGGAAATCAACTGCGTATAACAAAAGATTTCAAAATAATTTATCGAGTGTGACAGTGCAAAAATGTCTAAATGAGTTCAAACAAAAGCTTCCTAACCGGTAATCTCTATAAACTCTGATTAAACTAAAAATTGGAATGAGATATCAGTAAACTCTTTCATAAGTTAAAAAAGTGGCAACGAACCACTCGGTCCATTCTTTATGATTAAAGTGCGATAATGCTTACTGCAAGTCATTAAAAATCCATGAGAATTGTTTTTGCTTATATTCGCAGACTTGTCTGTACATGCTTGACTTCTTGCATAGTCTTAAATATCTTGGTTGTTTTTTTGATGATGATGTTGTGGAATTTGAGATTTTGATATTGTTTCAGATGTTACTAAAAAGGTATCAAAAGAACAGGTTTAATTTACTTCACATTATTTGAAATTTTGTTTTTAACATCGTTTGATTTAAGGGACTGCTTATTGCTGTTGGTGGAATAAGTTGGTAAAGACTAAATAGTGTTATTGTATATTATAATTCATAATCTAATTGTTAAGTCAAATTATTTCATTAATTGTTTGCCATGACCATGGATTTTATTAACTTTGATGAAATTGTTTTGAAAAATTCTATCAATTATTTGACTACGGATTTAGAAGCTTAGACAGGTGCATGCGATCGTTAACAACCACATAAGAGCGTAAATGGTTAACTGGAATCACTTAAATTGAATATGTATCCGCTACATTGATCAACTTTGTATGTATTATTGTTTTGATATTGTACACATTGCAAACATTACTTACTTACTCAAAACCAAAAATAAAACCTTATGTTTTACTGAAATATATATTTCAACGCTTGGCGCTTGGCTTGAAAAATTATACGGTACAAATAGAGTTTTCCAAAAGTCTCCGAGTGTTCTTCATTAGTTATACAAGTGTCCCTAAAGGCCCTGATAATACAATAACATTAAGCTAACTTTTCTTAAAATGATAACATGATACGCAAAATCTTAAAAAGAAGAAAACAATTTAAATGTTACGCTCCTTGAAAAAATCAAATTCATTAATTTTTTCGCAGAGGTCATAACAATTTTTCAAAGGATGCCGCCATTTAACCCTACCTGTACTGGGGGTCTAGTAGGCCTGCAGTCTTGTTCCAGGGAAAATATCTCCAAAACGAAAAATTCTACGAAATTGAATTTCAAATGTTTATCATGATTGTTTGTTTAATTATGCTCAATTATTGAACCCAAGGTGAGAACTGTAACCTATTTTACCTATTTTAACCAACCTATTTTACAGCAAATCTTAAACAGATCATAACGTTTGATAGACAAAAGATATTGACATGAAACTTTCACAACAGTGTTTGTAATATCAGCCAAAAATCCATATAGTATGATAAAAACACTTTATTTAAATAGTATATTTAGCACGAAGCTTTTCGTAACCGAGTTACATTTTCAAGTAAAAAATATATTTCTAAGCTAAAAACTTATATACACGTATCTACAGTAAAATAATTGGTTTCATAAAATAGAAAGTTTGACAACAGTCGTATATCGTTGAGAAAAATCTACTGATGTCATAAATTTTGCATATGGCGTCATATTATATCATCGACAATAACCTTCCTCTGAATTACAAATGCTCTGTCTAAGAGGTTTTTTAGTTTCAGTTAAACATAATTTTAAAAATTACGGAAAATGAATGCTTGTGAAATCAGCTGTCTATTTTAATAAGTATGTTGAAAAGAAAAGAGAAAATCCTCTATTCGTTTTTAGTTTATTTAATGTTCATTTTGTTGTTGTTTTATAGTCCTTCCGCAAACTAATATTTAACATATCAAATATTTACACATTAGCAACAAGAAGTTGCACAAGAATCGCAATGCGAATAGATATTTCCCTGTTGTCCTCAACAGCTTTACCACATTTGAACATAAAAAGGGCAGAAACTTTCGCGTTTTTCCGTCATTTTCACTAAAGTTCATGCCTTTAGAAGCCATAAGCAAAATACGAAAGTTTTCTCAGCCAACATTATTTGTATTTGCTTTCACGAAAATTTTTTCATTCATTTTCATAAATTTTTGGGCCCATTGTCTGAAAGAAACAATTAACTTCTTGATATTTTTGAATCTTTCAGGCTCAGTGCACTTAAGGGTATTTGGAATGCACACTGTTGGAATGCCAAACTTTGTTGAATTGGAAAACGGAAGGTACATCATTTTTACTAAATGTGAATTGACATATAAAATTAAAAGTTCAATTAAGAATTATGAAAATTAATTGTTTCGTACCCTAAATTTTATCCCTAATTTTGTACCTTAAAGTGCATATAAAATGGCACGCTTAAAATAAAATCGCAAAATCGTTCTACGACTCCCATAGTTGTAGTTTTCATATTTCTATCACAGATTCCTTTCGATTTACCGTAGATCGGGGCCTCTTTGAAACATACGAAGCTAGATTGACACAGCCAAAAGCCCAGCTTCCAAATGTCAAAAAAATAGAAAAAATATAGATGCCAAACCAAAATGTCAAATAAACTGCTTTCAGCAACAACAACTGTGACAATGATAAGCATCTATACTCTATGACATTCTATAAATCTCAAAAACAATTTCATCGAAAAATCACCATAAAAAAGCTTTGGATCTCTGGAAAGAGAAGTGCAGCTGTACATGTCGAATGAATTTCACAAGACAATGTGAAGAACTTACTGGATTTATTCATCAAGTTTTTTACGAATCCAAAAATTACTTTTAATAAATATGGTCCCTATATTTTCTTAAAAATTGAGACATGTTCAGAGGTAATTTGTTATTTTTTGGCAATCAAAGTTCGAACCATAGCTTTAAAAATAAAAGAAATCCTCACTTAACTATTCAGTTTAAACATTACCTAAAACAACATAATGGAAGTGTGGAAATTTACTAGGCTTTGGTCTGCATTGCTTTGAGCTCAATCCTTACTTGGCCTGGTCAAACCAAAGAGATACATCAGCTACGAGTGATAGCGAGGGAAAGAGATGAAAACCACTAGCAGAAGTCATTCCCATCTATACACATACACTACATTGTACTAGCGGAAAAGGGAGGTTTAGTAACTTATCTTGTTTTAAACGTTTCTAGAGATAGAAAACGAAAGATCATTTATTGGTATCACTTCTTTGCGTTTTTCAAGGAAGACTGTTTTCATTTATTTTCTTAATACCTTACATATCGACGTAAATGACCTTGCAAATGAAAACATTCAATTCTAAGAAAAATGACTCTAGTTTATATCAGGCTTTTTTAGTAATGAAAAGCTAATTAAGTTCCTTGACTTAATGCAAACTTACTGTTCTCTTACAAACAGCTATATGTCATGTTTTATTTTTACATTCACAATGACAAATATATGACATCATACCATCTATTTATGTGAGTCCTGAATTCTTAGAATGATTGCCTTCTTATATACAATGAAGTCGAAAGTTTTCTCCTTTACAAAAACGCAAGAATTGAAACGGAAACGTACTGTCCTGATATTGATTTTATTGCGATTTCGACCAGCAGCTGTAGCTATTAATAGTGACGAACAACCATCAAAAGCATCAGTAAGTTGAAAAATAAGGACAGTATCTTTGGCGGATGACAGTTATTTAGTGTAAGTAATTAACAAACATTTAATGTTTTTTCTTTATAATACATTTTAAACAGTCACTCAGAAAAAAAAACAATTACAAACATCTACGAAGCGATATCGCCAAGAGTAGAAACTCAAAGAAAAAGAGAAAATGAATAAAATAAATTAACTAAACTAGACATAAACAGCAAAGCGAACAAAGTTATTATAATGAAAATATTTGTTTAATTGGAGTTACAATACATTCATCATTTCAGGTCGAGGAAAATTGAAGATTTGAGGGAAAGCATATTCAGTTCAGGTGTTTCCTCACTGTGGGCATGGCGGTATGAAAATGAGCCATTCTTACTTAAAATCGAACGAATTTCAGAAAATTTGAGGTCTGAAGGTCTAAAATTATTCATTTTTTGGGATATGAACATTTAAAGATTGGTATTTTTAATACCCGCCATACGTGACCTGAAATAAAGAAGTTCCGACTTTAGCTTATCTGTGACGTTAGAGCTACCATAAAGCAGAACTTTACACAAATAAGAGGAATTCAGTGGGACATATAGCTATGTTTAAAGCCTAGAGGAGGTTATCAAGCTTTTTATTGGTACCGAAACTGAGAGATTTAACCTTTTCATACACCCTGTATTCTTTGTTTATAGTTACCAGTCCTCCATATTACTTGGTTCAGAAACAGTGCCGATAGAACCGGGGTAAAGCCAAAAATATAGTAACTGGTCTACTGGGTCAACTAGTTTAAAACAAAAAAATTCCTGAATAATGTCGATAACGTATAGATCCACATTCAAGAATGACAAAATTACTCTCTTCGTGACAAATTTCATTTCTGTAATCTTTCTAGCTGGAAAAAGTCAGATTGAATTACACATTAAATGAATATTCTATTCTTACTTTTTCTGCAAGAAATAATCATTCTCATTTTAACTTTTTCGTAGAATAGAAATATCAAAGGTAAAGTACTGTCAGCGATTTCTTAGAAACAATTATCAGGAATAGCCTAGATTATAGACCTTCTTTTTTCTATCTCCATCAGATAATCCTATGAAATTTTTCTGTTATTATTGTATGCAACTAAGAGTAAGCGATTATTAAAAAGATGACTTTTATGTCTCCTCTTTTGGAGAATCAAATAATTGACACAGCAGAAGTACAAAACAGAGAAGAGCTATGCACATCAAGGGCCGCGGAACAAATGCTTTAGGGGGCTGGAAGTCATAAGCGAAGCAAGATCATTGTTTTTGATTATTATAAATTTGAAAGAACCATAATTAAAAAACTTATTATTTTACTTTCCCCTAAGTACGGGCTCCGCGGCCCCTGTAATTAATTCAATGAATGATTTTATAGTATTGGAATTTATGACAGCTAAAGTATTGTAGTTAAAGAAGAGAGGTCCTTGTAGTCTTGACCAAATAAGTTAGAGAATGGTTATTAGCAGTTGTTAGCGGAAATTTTACAGTGTTCTTATTTGTGTACTTATCAAGATCTTGATAACGATTACCAGCCACGTGCTTCAAAGATAATCATGTTGTGCTGTCCAATACCGAAGTTGATACATTTATTATTGTGTATATAAAACGTTTTATCATTCTAAGTATTGTTTGTGTGGATATGTTTGCGGATATAAATTCCGTAATTATTTAGATTATTATATGTGTTTATTTGTAATTACTTTTTGTTAAATGTTTCGAATTTTGACGTTCTAAAATGGCTAGAACAGCCTCCTAGAAATAGTTTTTATAAGTAAATAAAAGATAAGCCCGCTACATTCTTCCAGCAAGGGGGGGGGGGGGGGGTACTGCCCCCTTGCCACCTCGGTGGCTACAGCACTGAGGTTGTATCTAATTGGGTTGTTAGTGGATAACATTAGTTGATGTTCAATGTAAAGGAAATTTAGTAAGTGTTAATAATTGGCGTTTATAATTGTAAGCTTTGGAATTCACCTACTCAAGCTAATTTATGGTTGTGTAGTATTAGATAAAACGGAATGTAATTTAGCACAAAAGGCGATGACGGTATAATAAGATGATAGGTATACTTCCTTTTATTGTTTTACGGCTAGATACACTGTGCATTTGTGTCAATTTCAAAATGTAGATGATTATAAATTAGGGGTACCCCAGACATTGTATCTTTAATGAGTATTCACTTGAAAGACAATAAAAAGTATTTCTATGTTTTTTTATGGATTGGGTGAAACTATTGTGGTCAGAGGTGCCTCAAACAATTCGTCTGTAAATAAATCCTTGATGTTATTCCAGTAAATCTGTCCCAAAGCTAGAAGAAAAATTTGGCAAACATGCATCAGACAATTGGTCTGTAATACAATCTATATTAGTAAGGAAAGATCTGATTCATAACTGCAGCCTGATGGATAGAACTAATTTAGTGATTTACTTGTGTATTGAAATTGATAATGAAATAATATAAGAATAAGATGACAATATTAGACGATATTTCTGACCTTTTTGATAATCTAAATAAGATTGTTTTTGTTTATACAGTAGTCTTAGAGATATATTCGTATCGAATGCGAACGTTCGAAAAATAAAATTGCAGACCTTTAGGAGGAAAGTTATGTATATATTAAATTTATGTTGAAATTTCGGTGTAATTGTCAAATTTTGCCGACAAAATATTGAAATTTTTTTTACGAGCATACCCGGCAAAGAAGTAGCTTGGTTTTGTGACGTAGGAGGACCCAACATGTTGGGTCCGACGCGCCAGAGAAAATTCTGAACTTTGATCCCTCTAGATTGGCTAAAAACGCATTCCCGACGACAAATTAGTGTTGATAAAACTCAAATTTCTAACACGGATTCTAAGTTTTTAGCGTGGTCTACGTGGACCCGTAAAAATTTGCCGACAAAGTACAGAATAAGTAGGATTTGCCCACAAAATTTTTTTCCAGGGGGGGTGTACACCCCTCCCCCCCCCCCCCCCACACCCCCCAGTAGCCACGGGCCTGGATTCAGGCGGATGGACGTGAATATAACATTTAGTAAACTACCTTTTATCAAAAGTTTGTGTCTAATTCTATGACTTGATTTTGTGTAGATGTTAAATGAGATTAGAGATTGGTATTTTGTACTTATTTGTTTATTTTAGTGTAGCCTGAGTTGTATATAAATATAAGTAAAGTATTTTATGGGAAGGTGATTTTTTTGAGCAGTTCTTATGTTTTCAGAATGTTTCGAAATACTAAAAGTTGGTTATTTTAATGACATATATAATGGGTTTAGTTTGTGAATAAATTGAAAGAGCCTGCAGGATCTTGAGCTTTAATTCGGGCTGATATAATTACACTGAATTGGTTTGAACAGTAATATTTAAAAAAATGTTATGACTATGTCTTTCGGTAAGGACCGTTGCAGTTAAAGGAAAGTGTTTGATATAATGAGGATGTTTGAAAGTGTTTTGTGTTTTTTAAAAAGCTGTGACGGGTTTTTTTTGGTAGATTTTTTGTGTATATAGATTTTTAGTAATCATGTCCCAGTGTTGGCGGACTGCTTCCTTGAGAACTTTTCTTTCGGGTGTGGTGATCAGTGTGAGGACAGTTTTTGTAGTGCTTGCTTCGTTCCTTTCTTTGAATGTCAGGTCGTTTTGAGTGAAGGTAAGTGCTTTGATAATGTTTTTATTAATTATTTGTAAGGGATATCTGCGTGCTGGTAGTGTTCTTATGAGATTTCATAGTGGGTCTTGTAATATGTGGTTTTTGGAGATAATCAAATTGTAACGGAGGGCTTGTGAGTATAAAACCGTCTCTGGTGTTGAGGGGATGGTTAGATTGGAAGTGTAAAAGCAATGATCTATTTGTGGCTTTGATGTAGAGTTTTGCTTTGATTTTGCGTTCGTTGTTCAAACAAATGGCGGTGTCCAAAAAAGATGTATTGGTGGAGGATGTTTCAAAGGAGAATTTAATTTTAGGGTGGATTGTTATTATGTAAATGTTTTTGAAATTGTAGTTCTTGTAAGGTACCTTAAAAACAAAGAAGATGTCATCAATGAATCGTTTCCAGAGTATGATGTTTTCAAAGTATGATATGTATTTTTTCTTTCAAGGGTGACACGAAGAGGTTTGCATATGGTGGTATGTATCTGCCCCTCATTGATGTGCCATGTAATTGCTTGTAAAATTGGTCTAGAAAGCGGAAAAATATGTGTTTGAGAGTAAAGTGTAAAATGTTTGAGTTGGGTGCATATGTTGGGAGAGTGTCACGCCACTGATCGATGTAGAATGTGTTCGGTTGTATGCTTTCTTTGTGTGGTATGTTCGTGTATAGTTATGAGATATCTGCTGTGGAGTGAGAATTTTCGTATTCTTTATGTATGATAGTATCTTTGATGCAAGTGGTTGTAATAATATTTTGATAAAGTGTCCGTGTTGTTGTCAGAACCAGAAACGATTGGACGTGATGGGTTTCCAGTTTTGCGTATTCTGAGTAAGCCAAAAAATAGGTGTTCTGCTTGGGTGGGACGGTGTAAAAAAGACTTTGTTCGTTTTGTCTATGTAGTGACGTGTGTACAAATATTCTATGAAATTGGTAGCACCATGAGTGATATGGTTGGTGGGGTCGAATTCCAAATGTTCGTATGTTGTTGTGTCCTTTTGGATTTGGTAGATATAGTCGGTTTTGTTGAGTTTGCATATTCTTTCTCCATTGTCTTTTGATTAGAATGTCTTATTTTTGAGAGATTGAAGTGCTTTATGTTTGATGTGATAAAAGACATGTAATGTATCGTAGTTGTTATCATTTATTGTGGTTCAGACTTGGTTGCAAAATTCATTGATAGTTGCGTTGCTTGTAGATGGTGCATTCAAGTTTGATTTCTGTTTGAAGGGATGCGGTTCTTCGTTGTCATTTTGATTCTCATAGAAGTATATTTTAGTGTTTATGCTGTTTTTGAAGTGATTGGAGTCTTCGGTGGTGTGTGCATGTTCTGTGTCTTTTGGTGGTATGGCGTATTCCAGTCCTTTGCATAGTAACTCTCCCAACATATGCACCCAATTGCTTAAATCTCTACACCAGATGTTACATGCCAGTCATTGTGAATTAATAGTTGTCATCATCAATGTTGTCCTGACAAAACTTTCCTTACGGCTAACTCAAGAATTTGAGTGTTAGGGCTGGATAATTTGCTTGTGTGGGTTTACAGCTTTACCACATTGGCTTTATTTAGTGTTTTCTCTAAAGAGTCTAACTCAGTGTCTAAATAAAGTGTTTTTTGTCTATCAATTCTGACTGATATTGATGTGTCAGTAAGTGTGCTAAAGACCTGAATGATAAAAATCTTTGTAGAACAGGAACACATGATGGTTCTATAATAACAAGCTTGTGAAATAAAGTAATCGTGTTGATGTTTTATGCGGAATCTGATCGAAATAACTGTTAAGATTCATATGATTTACTGTTTCAAGTTGTTTCAATCTATACTTTGATCTCAATATAAGTATAGATTGGTTTATGGGATTTAACAGGGACAGGGAAAGTTTATATTAGGGTTATTCCTTTGGTGGGTAGAAGTTATCTAAACTAGAGATGGGGATATTAAATGACAATAAGATTATATTTGGATTGATTTAGAATATGTATATTTATTTTTCATGCGAATGCAATTGAATGTAAAGGTGTCTATATATTGTATAATACACTACGTATATTGTTTTTTATAAGCCTAATAAGTCTTTATTGCACTTGGTATTGAAGGTGCTTCTGGTGGGTGTGGACGAAGGGGCAGGTGACGGGTTCTTGGAATGCTTAGAGTAGATTATGTATTTACGCTGGTTTGGGTTGTGTATGTGCATTTGTATTGGTGCTGGTTTAGATATAGTCTTCGACTTCAGGTGGGGTAAGGGGTTTTGTGTGATTGTTGGTTCTTTGAGTGTCAGTACCAAGTGCCGCTAGAGATTGTGTAGGTCATATGAATAGGTTTTTACTTGCAGAGGACTTGAACAGTGGAGTAAACCGTTTCTTGCTTCTTCTTACATATGGCGTTTTAAAGTGAATTTTCTAGTTTTACGCTTTTAAAAGTTGTGGTTGTAGAAGTGTGTTTAGAACCTCGTATAATACATCATTCGGTACAGTTATCATTTATTGTGATTGCTATTGTGTCATCATGGATATTGGGGTTTATTGCTAAAAACATTTAATATATATTTATAGATATATTGACACCAACACCGATTAAGATAGCCTTAACCAAATTAATCTTGTTTTCAATTGTTTTCTTGTGGTGTAGAGACTATTAGAATTAGCCTGTGGATTAATTATCGTATTGATGTATCAATGATTTGGAGAATGGAGTAGTTGTTAGTGGAATTCTTTACAGTATTCTATATTTGTGTACTTCTCAAGATCTTAATATCGATTACCGGCCACATGCTTCAAAAATGACCATGTTGTGCTTTCCGATACCGAAGTTAATGCATTTATTAATGTGTATATGAAACATTTTATTAACAGCTGTGAAGTTTTTTGAATCAATTCCTGATCAATTTAAACTCCATTTGTATTCTTTATTTAAAAAAAGACAGTTATTACTAAATGCAAATTCAATGTGTTATCTTATCAAAACTTTTGGTTCTATATAATTGTTGCTTTAACAAAATCAACCCATTCTATATTTAAAGTACAGTAGAATCCCGATAGCTTGAACCCTCGATAACTCGAACTTTCACCAACTCGAACTCATTTGATCGGTCCCTTGATACAGTACCTCCTCGATAGCTCAAACATTTGCTGAGGCAAACAGCTTTCCTTGGTCCCTTTGAAGTTGTACTGTACAATTTTTCTGTAATTTTTATGTTATAATTTTCCATTAAACCGAGTTTCTCTGTTTTGTGCTTCCTTGGGCAATCAAAAAGTAGAAGAGACTTGTTAAAATAGCTTTTTATATCAGATGAGGCGGAATTTAATCGCAGGAAGTCTTAAACGTCTCCAAATTTACCTAATTAAATTTTAAGTTGTTCTTTTCCTCAAAATTTCTACATCAAGGTTCCGTAAGTGTTAACAATTGCAGTCTGCTTGCTTTAAGTTGTGAATTTTTAATTTTGATTATTTATTTATAGTTGGAAAACAAAATGACTAAAATAGTTTTGTATCAAAAACTAATGAAATTCAATTTTACATTTCTTATAATTTAAATAAATTAAACAGGAGAAAGTAAACATGCATATATATACTATACATATACCGGGTGCACCACAAAAAGTTTCAGTCTTTGAAGCAGTATTTTTGAAAAACTACAAGGTTTTCAGAAATAAACTTAATTTCAATGTAAAG
>JAUBWS010064632.1:14476-29209 GCA_032270445.1 Darlingtonia californica | reverse complement strand
GGGTTTGATTGTAAAAAAATTTTAAATATTTTGTCGGCAAAATTTGAAAATTACCCCCCCCCCCCCCCCCCCCCCTGGAAAAATGTCTCGCCACGGCCCTGGTACCTGCCCGTTATAACCTATACTGGGAGAAGTTTTGACGCCATTGGCGGGAATGCCTTGAAATCGCCAAGCCAAGTCAGCGCTATACAGTACAGTATGCTCTCGATAAGTGAGACTTTGAAGGGACCAAGCAAAAATACACAGAGAAGGAGATTAAAAATGTCTCACTTAGCGAATGTCTCAGTTATCCGGAGTGATTTGTATGAAATATTCTCTAAAGGGGCTACTTATCGAGAGTCTACTGTATGTATTTTTAGCAGAAACTTTTCATTATTGTTGTAAACTTGACATAAGTCTTGTACTGATTCGAACGTCTTCCTTTTATCGAAAGCTGATTGGATAATAAGCTATTATCAAAACAATTGAGCAGTAATTTTAATCACATTACGGGAGACATTAAGAATTGTACTGGTATAAGCCAATGAGCAGCAAGAAGTATATTTGCGTTCATTATTAACCGTGAAATATGATTTAACGACTTTTGTTTTATCAACTCGTTTGCCCATCCATGCGCTTCTCATGACCACTGTTGCAAAAGCGTAAAGAAAATTTCTTTTCGAAATGAACAACATTTGTGTGGGATGATTCGGACGACATTTCCCTCTATAATATGCTCAAGGTTAGTTTTCTGTTTAATTTATTTTTCATATATTTTTGTTCTTCAACTTTTCTTTCTCAAACTATTATCATCAGCAATAATAATAGCTATTATAATATGTACAAATTAGTAAATATTTATATATGTAACAAAAAACTAATTTGTAGAGCGCGAAAGAAGGCTTGAACTGACAAGCAATCTGGTAAAACTAGTATCTCAAAATAATCGAAAATGTTCTAAATGAAAAAAAGATAAAATATAATATATATTTACAAACGTAAAATGTACGTTAATTCGTATAACTGTATAAATAGCAATTAAAAAACATGTTTTGTAATATATATGATACAGTAGGGAAAATTTTAGCAATGCGTACGTCAAATTAGTCAAACGTTTTCAAATCACGCGGTCTCACGGAAGTGGCTGTTTGTGGTTGAACCATCTGGCTGGCCCAATAATTTTTGTGTATGTACTTTATTGACATAATGCTTCAATGGTATGTTTTGGTAAGAGTAAAAGTGGCATTAAGATCTCTAAGTACCAACTAGAAAATTTTCATAACGGCTGTACAATTTCAAAACAATTGCAAAACAATTGCGGACAAAACCGAAAATTTCTAATTTTTTTTGTGAAGAATAAGTAATGGTCATTGTAATTATGTCCGAAGAAAAACTTGTCCGGCATTACTTTGCCCGATAAGGTACAGTTTACACCCCAATACCTTACCCTCACTTGTCCGAGAACCCCTTTGGACAGAGGCAAAAGCTCCTTCGGTACATCTTAAGCTTATCTGAATAAAAAAAGGAAGCATAAAAATTCGATCATGGGAAAAGGACTTTGCTTTGACGTGTGTCTTATGGTTTTACTAAGCTCTTAAGAACAAGAAACAACGAATCTAAAAGATTTCTCTTTCGAAACTAAAATATTAAGCAAATGCACTGCATCAATCGAGAGTGTATTCCCCTATCACGAACTTAACCTAAACGACAACCAATTTTTTCAAGACAAAAACGTTTTTAAAACGTAAGTAAAAGATAACAACTAAAATATGAAGGAATAAACTTATCAGAGAAAAATCTTCCTTCCGAAACAAATCAGAAATTACCAGTATCTTTTCCCTTTTGATCTAGCCTCGCTTTCACTGATGCATTACGTCATTAGAAGTTCGAGTTAATTGCGAGTTAGAAATTCCTGAAAATTCCGTTCGTAGTTAATGACAGCGGAACTTGGCGTTGCTTTGAACTCGCCGCTATTCATAGTTTAGATTGTTCGCTATCATTTATTGTTTTCCTCGCACAAAAGTCGCGGGATTCTGTTTTGTAACTCCGCATAATGCCTCGAATCGAATCGGCATTCTGTTCACGAATTAACACGAGCATACTTCATTAACCAAGTGTCTCCATCGACTCTAGTAGTGGCACCATCATATCTCAAACCAGCCAAAAGCGACAACGCCACCCACTTTTCCATTTCAGGTTTCAAACGTTGTTTCACTGAGATCGTTTATCTAAATGTTCGTAGCTGCCATCCCATATTGCGCGCTCCCGCCACCCCATTGAAAAGTACTAGGTAAATTTAAGTCCGTTTTCGTTGTATTTTCGTGTGGTGAGAACGATAAGCTTGATATGGTGTTTGTAGTCGTGCTAGGTGTACACGAATTGTAGTCATGGTTACCACTCGGTGGACTGTAGTATTGAGTTGAGAAGTATTGTTGACGTGGACTTGTTGAATACGAGGATGGATAGTCAGTGTATGGGGAGACAGAGTTGTAACCGTTTGATTGTCTATAGAAGGTTTCATCCACTACTTGAGTTGAACCGTAGGTTGGACTGTGTTCCGTTGCTGGTGGTGGGTACTTCCATAGTGGGTTCTGGTACTGGTACGGTGGTAGAAAACTACTGGGTCCCGGTTTAAAAGAGCGTACAAGATCATCTTGTAAGAATTTATCGCGTTGTAGAAATTTCGCATGATCAAAATGTCGGCCAGGGCTTTCTCTTGATCGTCGGAATTTCGCACGTCTATTCTTGAACCAAACCTATACAAGTAGAGAAAGCAATTTGATTAGAAGATTCCCATAATGTTACCATCATTCATGCTGTAAAGCGTAATTTAGGCAAAACAGCTATCAAAACAAAACCACTTTAAAGACAATCGCGGAAAAGTTCATGATGGAGCGAATTAAGACATTCCCATTGAATAGCTACTTGAGAAGATTTAAAATGCCTGATTATAAGTAGATTAACGTGTCTTATAAATAAGTGGACATACCTGAACTCTCGCTTCTGCTAAACTGATCTTTTTGGCGACTTCTTCTCTCATGAAAACATCAGGGTACATCGTCTTTCCAAATAAATCTTCCAGCACGTCGAGTTGGGCTTTTGTAAATGTGGTACGTTCTCTCCTTCTCTTCGGTGGTGCTGAAAGCAAAGTCATGGCTGATGGTTAACTCACAAGTTAGACAATAAAATATTATTCTATGTATTGTAGTATGTATGTCGGTGAAGGACAGGTTTTGATTGATTGCCCTGATGATATTTCTATGTTGCACTTGCCGACTATCTTGGATCCAAATGGGCGAATGACAGAAAGTAAGATCGATAAAGATATACTTTATTGTGGCTATTCATTTTATCATCAAGTCTTTCAGACAAAGACAAAAAGCATAGCTATTGAAATAATAGGCATAAAACATATACAATTTCCTGAGTCCTTTTTTCGCTGATCGTGCCGGCGCTCATTGTTTGAAGGTAAATTGACAACGATTTTGAATTTGATTGGCATTTAACTAACAGAGGGAACCCGGCGGTTATAGAAATAATTGTTTACTTGTTTGTTTACTTGTACTTAATTAATTAGGGTACACAATAAAAGGTAATTAATTACAGATGCTTCCAAAAACTTATATAAGTCTGATCGTGAAATCTCATGTCGTATTTGGCGCGAAATTTGAAAAGTATTATAACATGTTAAAGCTGTGTTTACACTAATTAAAAAGATATGCTTCCCTTTTGCTTCGATACTAAGCTCTTAAACTCTTCCTCAGCCAAACCTTTCCACAGTTTTTCTGTGCGCCACGCAAACGGTAGTGCGGTGTAACAAACATCAAAAGCGCAAACATCCTGACTAGCTCCCTTGTACCGCTACTCGCCATTTCTGGTGGCTTCCATAAGATCAATCCTGCGAAATCCTGATAGGTAGTTAACCTTATTAAAGCACGAACGGAACTATATAAACCACTACTAGCGTGGGGAGACAAAAACATTCCACAGGAAATTTACAAGAGCTTCGACGCCTTCAAAAATCTTAAGTTTGGTATACAACATACATCATTTTGAAAACTATTATTATTGACTGTATGTGTCATGAAATTAATCATCTGAGTAAAATCTGACAGAATAGTCATTAATTAGATGTCGATATGACACATCTTGGTTGGATGCTGACATTTATAATGGCCTAATTAATTACCCAGAAGGTTATTAACTGATGCAATTTTCCAAATTATTGATGATTCATTACTATTACAATTACAATTATCATTATCAAATGTATATAATGCAAACCGTTATGTTTCATATGTTTCATTTAATTTCGTGTTTGCGGTGTATGAAAAAGTGGTAATCTATCACTTGTGGTTTATGTTAGATATCACTCGTGCGCGATGCATATTTAAGATGAGAATGCATATCCCCACTGTGGTAAACGCTGGATTAAAAGATAAGTTTTTTATAGATTGACCCATCTAAAGATAGTTAGGAGATACACAATTTGTTACTAATTTTTGACTTGTTGATTGATTTACATTTTCCTGAAAATGAAACTGAAATTTTCCGCCTTAAAGAAATCCAGACAGCTTAGAATTTTCTGCGCATCCTCACGTGAGAAAAGGGAACGACAAAAATCGAAGCCCGAATCTATTGCTTAACTTTTTTTTCTGTTCTCAAAACAAACTTTGCGCAAAATTTGAAAAGGAAACTGAGAAATATTATCCCATGTACAAACTTTAGATTAAAGCAGAAATTTCCACTGATTGAAAGTCAATCTTTTCCTTATTTGGTAGTAACCACCCCTTATTTGGTAGTAACCACCCCGAATTTCAAGATTCTTAAATTCAATAAATTTATGTGAAGCAAAAGGTCCTTTGATACATGCTGGCCAGCGAGGGGTAAATCACTCGTACTGTCCAATAAATCACAAAAAAATCCCATAAATCCGAAAAGAAATTTCATAAATACAAAGGCCAACTTTTTGAACTTTGAACATCTTTTGAATATATTTCAAACGTTCGAATATATTTTTTATTACATTTAAAGAAAATATGACGTAAGCAAATGAATGAGAGAATAGTTATGTTGGCTTTTTCTTTAGATAATTTGTGGTATAGCAAACGGTCTAAAATGTTGGCCCGGTTTGTGGCCTTCTTATAATTTATATGGGATTCATAGATAAAGTATAGACTAATATTTGTTTAATGATAAAAAATCGAGGGGTTTAATGACTAACTACATTTCAAATAAAATCACAAGAAATAAGAATTCAAAACACAAAAAAGTCGCAAAAAATCAAACATTACAAAGACTTTACGAAGAAAATCTAAAATCTATAACTCTTGTCACAATTTCAGATATGAGGAAAATGGGGTCTACAATTTTTTATTTCTTCATTCATTCATCAGTTTTGGTTGGGGAAACCCATCAGATAGATGACCAGGCAGCGCCATTCAGTTATGTACCATTTCCGCCAAATGTGTAATACAACCGTGATTTTCAACTTGACACTCAACATATTAAAAAGGTTTTATAGAGAGGAAAATACACGACGAGAATTTGAGATGACCATACTAAACTGTGAAGTTCTTAAAGTTTAAAGACGTGTTAACAACATAATATCGAAAGTTAAAAAGGAGTAAAATGTCCTGTCTTTTTCACTTTATTTATTAAAATGTTTGCTCATTCTATTCTTGTTAATTCTACAGTGCTTGCTTTCGCGTGTCCATTCAAAACATTTTCGTGATACCTCGTTAAAAAAAATCCCATATACGGGCGGCAGACATAAGGTTTTTTGAACGTTTAAGTGACGTCAGTTACGTCGTTTCTATGTGACGTCAATGATGTCGTTGCTGTGACGTCAGAGACTGTCGTTGCTATGTGAAGTTGACAACGTTTATACCGATACTTCGCGGTTGTTTTTGTGAAAAAGGTGTAAACATTGTAAATTTTGGATAGGAAAGTTTGTACAAATTTATTTGAAAAGATGAAGCATCGACATAATGTTTGTCTTGATTAGTCAAACTTTTTAAAAAGGTCTTTGTACATGAACTTTAAGTATTTGTTACTCATTCATTCATCTATTTTTTCTCGTGTGACAGAGGCTTGCATATTCTAGTAAGTTTATGCCGACATACATGCATAAAAAAGAAAATGTTTTCAACGTTCAGTTTGTTAATTCAGAAGATGTGCTCCATCTAATGACAAAATCCACGTGCCTGTGCCTTCCCTGGGCCGTTCAAAATTTAAAAGGGCGGTACCATTATGAGATTATGGAATCTTAAATTGAAACACCCTGGAGTGAAATTTCAAACAAAATTTTAAAAACTTGATAATAAATTTCAAGAGGTACACTATATTTGAGTCAGTGTCATGTTTCTTCAAAGTAGTTAAATAGGTTAGATACATATGTTTGGGGTTTCTCACGTGCAACACATGTTCACTAGGTACCAGTCCTCTAAAAAATTATTGATGTCAAGAAAAACCTCCCAAAATCAATAGCTATTGATTATAGTGGCGAATGATATGGAAAAATACCCTAGTGGTCACCTTTAAAAAAGGGTACAAATACACGTTTTTTTTATTAGAACCTCATCTATAAGAGCATCCAGGCTGAGATATGGCCAAAAATTAAGAACATCTTAAGAACGTACCAAGGCTGAGTTCATTTCTTCAGAAAGAGAAAAATGACAAATGATCAAATTTTTGTTTTTTATTTTCCTTGAGAAAGAAGGTTTGAAATAAAAGTAAAGGGAAAAAATGCGAAATTTTTACCAAATGTAGTATTTAATTAGACCAATTCATTCAATTTCTATAATTAAGTATCTATTGTGTTATAAAGTCTTTTAATTGAATATAAGAACGTTTGAGGCTGAAAGAGTGTCAGAAAATAAGCACATCCAGCCTCAACTGAAATTTAGACGTTCTTATAAAAACAATGAGTAGTTCTTTTTCTTCAGCCACATTTACTAGGTCAAATGACAATGATTATTCAAAATTTGCAAGATCGGGGAAAAATTTGAAAAGAAATAAGGAAAACCGGGGAAACTTTCATAAAGATAATGGCAAATCGGAATACTTTCAAATGGTTATAATGGTATCATTGTAGACTCAATATAAAGACTCTTGATAGAAATTGGAATATTTTTCGTAAATATGGGTTTTCAACGGGCGAATAGCTAGCCAGAGTTGAATGTAGCCTACACGAGGTGTTTACATTTGAATTTCACTGGCGACGACATTCTTTCCCCATCTAGGACGAATATTATTTTTCATGACTGTGTTTTATTTTTATCTGCGAAAACAAGCCTTATACAAAATCTCTGAAGGTCAACCTGTTGGTTTGATGAGTACTGCGCGATCTGTGAGAAAGGTCTCTCCTAAAATCCATGAAACTTGTTGATCTAGTAGAAGACAAACACGACTGTTTTGTACTTATATAAAAGGACCTTGTACTGTTGTTTTGGCTTGATTGAATAGCCTTCTATTATTGTTTATCTACCATCATTCCGCAATCTTATCATTACTCTCTCCGGTGACACAATTTATACGTGAAGCTGATCTGAATGGAGAACTTATTTTCAAGACAAACATAACGGCAGGCTACAAAAGAGCTATTCGCGATTTTGTTTCAATTTATATTTTGTTTATTTAGTAGTTCCACTGTCGCGCTTCAGTCTCCAGTGTCTGGCAGGGGCACCATAGAATCTCTGGTTTCCCCGTTCTTGTCAAACACAAACTTTTTAGTACAACATTAAGAAACAGTGAAAATTAGTTTGACACAATTTCAAAACCTGATTATCGTAATCCCATTCATTTCCTGTAACAGCTTTTTTTATAAGAACCAACCATATAACTACATTAAGGCTGTAAGAATCAGTCAATTTTAAGGTTTTGTGAAATCAAATCAAATCAAGTCACATTAAAAGTTAAGAAAATTTTAAGAATGTTTATCAGCTGACTGTTCTTATAAAAACATGTAATAAATATCGTTCTTAGAAGGGGAAACATAAGAGTAGCCCAAAAGTAAAGAAATTTATATTTCGACAATAATTTCCAAAATGTAATTGTTTGAAATTTTTCGATCCAATTTCTGTACAAATTGTCCGAAATTAATTTTGTCCGATAATTCTGCATCTGAATTTATGCATTGATGAATCAGAAAAGTACTTGTAGTGACATACATCCTATGAAAAACATTTGCTGTTTTTCAACAATTATTAGATATTGGATTTTTTGTTATTGTTTCTGTAAAGGCGATTAATACGTTCACTGATCACGGATCGATTTTTTTTGTTGGGCAGGATAGCGTGTGGGTAAAGTTACAGATTTATTTTCAACACAGAGCACTTTCAAAAAATTCATTTGAACACAAATTCGAAATCTTCAGACATATTGCTTTTGAAAATATACACCTTCTCACAATAATTGCTTATCGAATTGTTAACAAAATACTTTACATCCTCAACCATTTGAACCCATATTACGAACATTAAAAGAGTGATGTTGTGGTATCCCATCCTTACTCACGATGGCAAAATTTTACTCAGTTATCCAGACTAATATCTCTATAAGCCTTGCTCGCAACTTTTTCATAAATGTTTCAAAACAACTCAGAAGAAAGAAAATATAAGGAAAAAGAAAAGGAAATAAGGACAGTTTTCTAGTTGGTCAATAAAAGTGCTTGATGAATTCAAAATACAAAACTATTTCGATAATTGTAGGAGTTTTATGTCTACACTAAATCACTTTTATTAACACCGAAATAAAAAGTTGTATCAAATAAGCAATAAAGTTATAATTTAAGACGAAAGATTTAGAAAAACAGATGGGGATAGGATAAACTCATAAACTATGAGAGGAGGTGAAAAACTTTTACTTACTTCCAGGTTTCATGTTGGTGGTATCAGAGGGGCTTTCCACGGATCGGTCTGGCATGGTCATGCTGTGAACACAAGCTTCTCTTCTGATCAAGTTCTCAGCAACGTTTGACGGCACTTGGCTTCCTTCAGACAGCAACTTGCTACCTACAAAAATTCAATAAAACTCAAAGATAATGAATGGCGAAGAAGAACGAAAAATGTGTGTAGAATTTCAACCAGGTGACCTTAGAATTTGCTTGTTTTATGATCGCCAACGCCTCAACTTATATTATCAATGTATTTTGTCCTGAATATGAGTAAACAAACAATTTGATTGTGCATATTAGTAAACTGACAGAGGCGGACTCCATTGCCACGTCAAATTGTTGATACAAAACCAAGCCCCCCTTTACATAAACATAAACTTAATAACACGGGTATGTGCTTGAAGTTTTAGTGTTATGTCTTTCTCTCTGGATCAGGATCATGATTTACAGAAAACAGCAAAACTAACGGTTTTTCATCCCGGGGAGGCATATATTTGTCCGGTTATGAGAATTCTAAATTTTTTACAAAACACTGCTTGTATCCATGTTATTCACAAAATATTTTTAAGGTTGTTTGCTGCGTCCCTTGAAACAATACGGCATGTGCCAAATATTCATGTTAGAAAGCTAGGCTGAATTTCCACGAAACCGTAAAAAAAGTAAACAGACTTGGAAAGCCTTATTTACACGCGATAAGAATAAGATAATTAGAAAACGTAAACACGTACGTAAATACGGATCAGAAACCGTAAACAATAGTTCCGTTTACGGTTTTTAGTAGAAATTCAACTAGGTTTGAAAAATTTCTGACTACATTCTTTGTACTCACTACATATATATATTGTTAGAAATTGCTGAGTTTTCAGGCACTGTTTTCCAATTTCTGTCAATACCTTGAGTTTCTACACACCAACGATAAAAAAAATTTCAAAGTCGATTTTTCAAAATCAAAATGACAATACATTAACATCACCAAACGTCATATGAAAGGCTATAATATGAAACACACCCTAGCTATTTCTTTATTATCATTCGAGATGAAACGGCAACACGATTAATTTTTGTTTCTGAGAGACGAGAATTGTGTGTGTAGTAGAAATAGAGGGAAATTAGATTGTGTACAAAATTTATTGATTTTGGTGGTTTCACACCTTTTGTTTTCGCATATAAAATAACTTTGAGCGGTTCACGGGTCATCGTTGACGAAAGAGTTATAGAAATCTATAAAAATATCTATCATATGTAATAAATATTGCTTATAATTTTAATTAGTAATTAATTGCGTTATTAATTTTTACTAGCTTGTGACTTATCCTTCTTTTTTACTTCCCTATTTTCTCTGCCGATCGACGGACAGGTGGTCAGACGCCCACTCAGAATAATTTCAAACGGACCTATTCATAAAGTCAACAAAGGGCAGGGCGACCTGGCGCAACTTGAAATCGAAATTCCAACTTATCTGAGAGACCAGGATTTCATCGCAGAAAAAAATCATTTTAAAGATAAATAGCTAAAGATGGATTACATATAGGATAAAATGAACCCAGTTAATCTAAAATTGCTTCATCTCCCCTTCTCCAGCCTTAGCGTACCTTATATCAATACACGTTTATATCGGAAGCGCTATCTAAATCTGTTTGTGCATAAAAAAGCTTTTGTATAAAGCCCGCTCATTATCAGGCGGGCGGATCAATTTGACCAATTAAATCATAAACAAAACTTCTAATTCCTGCTCAATACACATTAGATAATCGTCCTCTTAAAATTCAACCTTTACTTACTTAGAAAAAGATTTTGCCTTTCGCCTGCTCTTTTCCCGACTCCAAAACGTTTACAAATAAGTTATACTAAGGCGATTGACCATGAGAAGACGTGATGTGTTTAGAGTAAACATAACCAAAGTCGAGATCTGTTTGATTTCACAACTTCGTGCAGACAATGAATTGCAGGGTCACTGCGCAAAAAAAGTCCCGACTCTAAGCTTCCATCCAACCCAGTTTAAAAATAACACATATTAGTCTCCACGTTTAATCACGGTAAATATTAAGTACTCACCTAGCTTAAAGCAAATCCCAAGTCTTCAATAAAAAACAGCGATTTTTCTTTTGCGCGTAAAATCAATACGGAATCGATATCTTTATCCGGTCTATCCACGCAAACCCGAAACAATTTTATCGTAACTTGCGTTTACAAAAAAATTATGTTTAAGGCCCCACGTGTATAATTTGTAATGAATAGACGAGCTGATACACCGAGAGTGCTATGTTATCGAACTGACTATTTTAGTTTTACTCGAACTAATTTAAACCGTTCATTAAAACAAAAGCTAGCCGATACTGAATGATCTCCTACTGGGAGGCTTCAAAAGTGAACAATAACACTCCTGCGGGGTGGTGACTACATTATTGAGTCTTTCACTTATTTCGTATCTATTGTAAAAAAAAGAGAATAGAGTGGGACTCTACTGTTGATCACAGTGATTTATGGGTAATTTTTGTTTTTGTTGATAAAACAACATATTAATTTTTTTCATAAATAAACAAACAAACTGACAAAAGAAATGAACAAAAACGAAAAAGAAAAGATGTATTGTTTTATGTATCTTTTCAATTGTTTCTTATTTTTATTTATTCCTTGTTTGTTATCAAAATAATTAAGAAACAGTTAATAGCTAATTAATGTTTAACGTACTTATTATTACTGTTTCAAATAATTCTATCGTTCTCGGACCAATTATCTTAGTTTCCGGGTTTTTGCTCAAACTGACGGGACAATAAAATCTTGACAAAGGCTTGACAAGAACCGGACCAATTAGCTGAAAACTTTGATTGTAAGCGTTACACTAGAGCGCGCGGGCTACAGGAAGAAGTCTGCCTTATAAGCCGACCTGATTACAAGCTAATACAAAACCGTGAGTGTGCCTCTTTCGCCGAAAGGAAGTTTACAATTAAATTGGAATGCTTTCTCTAGAATAAAATACATGCTATTTAGCACTATTAGCAGTGTTTTAACCGTACAAAACTGTATCAGTTTTGATAAAATAATAGAATTTTGAAAGCAAGGCGCGCAATCTCACACAATAGAAGCAATTTACAGGTAATAACGCTTCACGGAACTAGAGGAGCGGTTGTTCGCATAGCTTTTTTGTAATTTTTTCATGTTTGTTTGTCTATGCTTTTCCGGCGGGGCTTACGTTGCTTAAAACTCTCGGAAATAAGGCAGCTTTACAGGGCATTTTATTTTAACTGATAAAGGAGACTCGAGGCTTTTTGAATACAACTTGAAACAAAAGTTTAAGGAAAAGAATAAAATGGTGTGGCCATTAATTTTAATTTCTTTTAAATTATTTCCTTAGGAAGCGAGCGCGATTTGGTAGTCTGTGAACGCGAATCATTAAACTCTCTCGGCTCTATGGACAAATCTTTGGAGATTTATGAAGAGCCTGAGGGACGAGGAAATTTTCTATGCTAACGCTTCCCTAGAATTTTGAGTCAGTGAGTGCAAGAGCCCCTCCATGCACCCCCCCCCCCCCCCTCCCCCTGGGGTTTCGATAGACTGTAGGAACGTAAAAGTAAAGTGTGTTGTACGGATGGATTTCTTGGGATTGACCTCAGCTATTCGTTGGTACCCTCTTAATTTATTTTTGACATTCATTAATCTAGTTATGATTCTAGGAGGGTGTTTATAAATTAGAGAAGAACATTACCTTAAATACCCCTAAAACGAGTTAATTTTCAATCAAAATTAGTCAATCAATTTAGTAGTATTTTTATTTCACCCTATAATACAAACTTTTTTTACTTTGAATTCAAATCAGGGATTTCATTAATCAATAAAATTAATTTCCCAAGAAATTTCTATCATCCTTCATTTCCCCTCATTTTAACCATTTTCATGTTTTTGTGCGAAAATAGGCCTGGAGCCTTTATAATTTCCTCACTTTTTAAAAAATCTCAAGCCATTTCGTATAGCAAAGTGATTCCTCTCTAAAACAATTAATAAAATTACTTTTGTTTCTTTTTCTTTATTATCTTTATTTCTTATTATAACTTTTCCAAATGAGATTACACGATGGAAATTTTGTAACTATAGTCATAATTTAAATTACAAGGAAATGTCCTCCAGCAGTCATCCTTCTAATCGTGTTAAAAGCGCTTTTATCAAACGATATACGAAAATAAAACCTGTTTCGTTTAGGTGTCTAAATAGTAATGAAGCATGTGTAAATTTTATTTGTTCACTGATTTCTACTAATTAACAAGTCGTGACAACTTTTTGCGTGACCCTGAAAACCCCAACCTCTTTAAAAAATTGCTTTATCGATGAGAACTCGATTTGGTTCTTTTGCTTGTGGTCTATTGTTGTTTTTCGCAATGGAAAAATTAATTTTACTTTTTCTATTTTAGCCTCTTTTCACGAATGAAAATAAAGTAAAACAGTTATAGTTTAATCAAGGGTTGAAAGCAGAAAGCGATGGAATTTACCCATGGCCTTATAAGAACATGACAAAAGGCAAAAAAATTAGAACATGCTTAGAACAATTCTCCGAAATCTGCCGAAAAACTACCGATTTTACGATTTAACTGATGGATAAACCTTTTACGTGGAAAAAAGTTTACATGGCTTAAAATTTGCGTTTTCTTTACAAAACCGTGAAGTTGAATCCTCGCAAAATCTAAAATATGATCACAGTTTGTGCGAAAAGTCCTCGGAAAGTGAAGAAAAATAACACATGAAACCACAAAATTAACTCCACTTTATACGCTAAACTTTGTGTAAATACCGCAAAATTAAATCCACTTGAAAATTTAATCGAAAATTTGGTGTACAAGATTTCTTTGTTTTTTTATTTATTTATCCTGTGATTTTTTTTGTGATTTTCTGATTTTATTCGTGATTTTTTGATTTGTTTTTCCGTGATAGTACGAGATTTTTTTGAGTACCCTTCGGTTAGGTTATGTATGAGTGTCATACCATATGAATTAGGACATTTCCAGAGCCTTAACTTCAAAATTTTGAAAATTGCAGAGCATTGAAATAAACTTGAGCACAAGTTGGAACATTTTGAAGTAAAAAAAAAACTTTTTGCTTAGATGGGTTTGAAGAATTAAAAGAAATTGATCAAAATTTTAGATTCTTCAATTTTGTTTAGACTGTATACCATATAAGGAATTATCATCAATGTTTTGTTGTTTGAATGTGTATACGCAGTATTACAATATATTTTATATACGCTTTCTTTAATTAAGATTCTGTTATTTTAGCCTCGGTGTTCCTTAGAATGTAGTTTGTTTGATTTTTAACGAGGACCCAATTTCTTTTAGTTTATACACACGTTTGTGATCAAGATTATATTTCATTTGTAATTTTTAAGTAGCTAAATCAAATGAAAATTTTCAAAATTGGTTTGTTGTGATTCTTCCTATGCTAATGTCTTTCTTCTTACAATGAAGCTAAGGGTGTTTTTTAATTATTGCCAAAAAGTTTGTTTTTTTAAGTGCCGGAGGCAATCCCTTTTGTAACTTTTTTTTTGATTTTTTTTTCTAAACATAAACACGACAATTTGAGAAAATAAAAAAAACAACAAAAAAAACAAGAAATATTTTTCAAAAAAGTAGCTTTTTTGAGCCTAGTGTTGCTTATAAAGGTGTTGCTTGTAAAGAAACGTGCAATGCTGGACATGTTAATCTTAATAAGGTGAAAATAAGGCAAATCTTCTTGAAAGAAATCTTATGGGATTTGTATGGATTGTCTGAGGTTACGAAAAGATTATAGTTGAGTATTGCTAATCAGACAAGGCCTACTGTTATTATTAAAGCTATATATTTACAATATGCTGTTCTACCTTCGGGTCCTGT
>JAUBWS010064621.1:0-14872 GCA_032270445.1 Darlingtonia californica | reverse complement strand
AATTTTATAGTTATCAAAAATAATGAAGGAATATGAAGATCTGGGCAAAAAAGTTTGGGAAAAAGGTAAAGTTAATCCCTTCACTTATCAGCATATAAATACTGTTCAGTTACTATTATCCCAAGTCTTTGTTTATTTAGCCTTTGAAAAAAGAGGTGTGTGGTACATTGCACACCTTAAGGAAATATTCAAGATTTCAGGCATGTGATTTTTCATTCACGGAAAAAAGATTTTGTATAATAAATATAGCGTATTTTAGACCTTCATTTATAAGATCTAGTGTTTCATCAAATATTCATTTCTCCATCAGCAAGTTGGATAATTATCAAAACGCTTAAAGGATTAGGGTTTAATTTTTTTAGAAAGATTATTCGATATTCAGGTCGATATTAATTTTATTTTGGATTCCAAGTCTGTATAAATTGAATTTCTGACACAATATTTTAAAATGCCTCAATGTCACTTCTTTCCTCCCTCGATATAATCTTTTGCAGAAAGAACTGGTTAGCCTCTATTGAGATGTTTACTGTCACTGCACTCTTCACTGATTCCCGCTACCAGAACAATGAGATCCTTGTCGCTGTCGTAAAATGTATCTTAGGAGAGAGCTAGTTTTATTTTTTTTAAATGTCAATTCGAAACTTACAAAATTTAGAGCAAAGGTTCTGGGTTGGTTTAGTTACACAAAGCACTTTCACATTCGTAAATGGAAGAGCGGGCTGAATGAAAAAACCTGACTAAACAAGGTCTAAAAGTGTATTGTAGAAGTAAACGTTATGAGTCATGAAAGTTATTTAGGCATGCTTTGTTCTTGCAGGTCTAGAATTATTTTGTTGTGTGCGTAAGTGGGCGTATGCAATCATACGCCTCAAATTACAAAGCATTGTCTTTAGCTTCTTATTGAATTTTGAAAGATGCTTTCATTACACCCAGAATTAATATTCCTCATACTAATGTAATGCTGCTATTTCTGAAAAAATAATATTGCTATTTCTGAAAAAGTGTTTCAACACATTACCTTATGCATAGTCTTGTTTTACCTAATACATATTTTACTTTATTATTCATATGATACTTAATTAAAAATCTTCCTCTTTAGTTAAAAATTTCAAGAAGCAGTGTTTTAACACTCACAAACCAAAATCAACTCCACGTCCTGAAAATGTTCAACAGTTTGGAGAGAAAATACCACTTGCAGATACATTAAAAGGAATACCAATGTGGTACTGATTCCAAATGACGTTTCCATGCTGGCAAAATTGCTAAAAACGTCTGTGGAGGAGTATTGAAGTAAAATGCAATTTATATGTTGCTTCAGTAGAAACAAATTCCTCTTTAATTTTTTTTTGCCGGTTCTGTTAAAGATTATATGTTTGTGACTTAAATTGAGCAAACATATTACTGTTAAGGTTTAGAGTCCCTGCCACCTGTTTTCATGACAAAGTTGATCAGAGTAACATAACATTATTTATTTATTCATTTTCGTCAGTCTGTATATATGCATATTTTTATTTCATGTCATAAAAACGATATTTTGATACTTATTAACTAGCAGATATGCAGTTAAACTTTAAGACAAACGTTGCTTAGTTTTATTACAACATTAGCCTTAGTTAGATTGCATAAAATGTATTTTTTTATTTCTTTTTGTTGATGCTTGTACATATTATGCATATTTTTATTTCATATCATAAAATACTTTTTGAAAAAGGAAAACAGTTTTAATAGTTATGCATAGATTTATTAAAAGCCAAAAAGTTTTCTTCAGATCTAGATTTATTTATAGGAGTAATATATTCTTCTTGTTTATAAGATATTCAAAGATGATTTACTATTAAATTATTCCATTTTGCAAAATCTTGTTGCAAAACATATTTTGTACATGTTGTTCATCAAGTGTTTATAGTCTCATTTGAAGGGCTTGAAAATTTGATGAAGGATCATACTACAGTGGTCGGAATAACTGTTTTCCAATTGGTCGGTTATTATTTTCGATCGCTTAGATTTGACCCTAAATGAAGCTGGAGATCTGGGTCGACTAGAGTAGAACACTGCCCTGGTGGGGTGAATTTTTTTTTTTTTATGGAACATGCCTTAGTATGTAGTAATTGAACTGCTTTTAAAACAAAACAAAAACATTCTGGTATTTGATTTATTTTTATTTTTTAAAAATTATGTGAAATTTGGTTGGTACTTGCTGACAACAAACCTCTATCTCGACCACTCTACTATTGAATTCTGGCCTGGTGATGACTTCAAACGATTCCTTCATCTCTAGTACAATCAATTGCTCTTCTAATTTTCTTGTAGTATTTGTAAAATGTACTCATCAGATTTTTTGATTTTTGGATTTTCTGTTGATTATCTTTTCCTGTTGTTTATTTGAGTTATTGTCAATTTTTGTTACAAGGATCACCCATGAATATAATATATGCTCAGGTATTGTATATTTAGACCTCCCTCCTTTCAGCTTTTAGCTTGCCCATGCAAACTTTCAAAGAAGAACAAGCATTGTTTATAAAATAACGTACTCAACAGATGGCTTTTCTGTTGTTATCTTTGAAGAAGATAGAAAAATCCATTTTTCAGCCTTCATTCTCCTCCTCATAAAACCACATCCCCACCCTCCCTCCTGTCTGAGCCTATATATCGTGGATGGCCCGATGGTTTTCTTATATAAGTTAAGAAATATAAATAAATTTCTGTGAACATTAGTTTTTGTTCTATTTCCTTATCATACTGTGACTATTTTACTATCAGCATTTTATAGGAATATTTTCGTAATGTTCAAAACTCATTGCATAGACTAACTGGGATGGGATTTTTAGCTAACTTTGAGATAATTTAAATGTTGTAATTTTCTGTTGTAACGTTAATGGCGCTATAAATCCTTCTAGGTGTTCAGTGGTTAAACCAGACTCTTGAGTTCAACACTAATTAATGGTGATGCTTATAGTGACATTTGCAAAACACTTTTAATTCTACATGGTGCCCTACATGATGAGGTATTTCCAGGAGGAAAGGGTCCTCATTGATACAATTCATGATGAACTGATAGGCTATCCTGGGTAAATAGCACATTCATTCATTTTGTTATCTGTGAAATCGACTGATAAACAAGTGTGTGTGTTTTTAATTTTTAGTGGCATATATACAAAAAATGGCTTTTTCAAATAATAGACCTTTCTTTGGTGACCGACGTGATGATTATAACAGAAATAACCAAAATATGCGTAACAGTTTACGATCTGGATTTCACCATGATGATAACAGACGTAAAATGTACAATGAACCATTACTCTCACCTCGAGAAAGATTTGACTCTCGCCTGTTGTCACAACCAGATTTTAGGAGTCGACCAGATGTTAGAATTCCTCTACCTATTGGACGTGGGAACATGGGCCGTGGTATTGGACCTCCACCTCAGAAGAAACCAACTCAGCCACCTCTTAAAAATGCTTTTTCCAAATTTCGGAATTTAGAAGAATTTAAAGACTTTCGCAGATCATTGAAGAAACGCCGCTCCATGGAAGAGGATGATATGGATTTTCCGAAAAGAAGAAGAGAAAACAATTCAGTAGATTTTATATATATTTCGCCAAATGAAATTCTAGAGCTCAAAGATAATATATACATAAGTGTGAGTGAATTTCTGAAACGTCTCATTATAACCACTCTTGAAAAGATGTTATAGTATACTACTAAAGTGTCTTGGAACACTTTCAGGATAAATATCTTTAGTACATGCTTCTATGAAATTAAAGGTACTGTTGGAGCATCTTTATAGTTGCAATGTTTTCCAATCTTCTAATGTGTAATTTTGTATATAGCTTCGAAAAAATCTGGCAAATCCAAGATACGAAGTTGAAGAAATTTGTCAGATGTTTGCAAGATTTCAATATCATTTATGTTTCAAAGATTATAACACAGCAAAATCATTTAGTAAAAGGGTGAGTACTTTTTCATGTAAGAAATCGCTGAATTTCTTCAATGAAGCAGTTTCAATCTTTCTCCATTCCTGTCAATGTCATGGTACTCTCAATAATCTTGAATAAAACCTCACTCTTTTCTCTGATAATATAGAAACACAATTAAATTCACGTTGCATTTTAATTTGTTGCTGCCTTGTGTAGAAATTCCTACAAAAAGGCAGAAGAAAATGCAAATGAAACGACGGAATTGAATCAAAATTTTTTCTGGTGCCACAATATTATATCCATACACAATTTTCTCAATATAAGATAAGAAGTTCCTATTGTAAACGTCAGACGTTTGTTATGTCTTTCATGTATTTTATTTTTCAGAAAATGGAAACTTGCAGGCAGCTTTACTCATGTCAACCGTGCGATTGTTCTTTTACTGATAAGGCGATTCTAGACGTTCATTTAAGATCTGGACTCCATCTACAGGTTAGTTGGTTCTTTATTTGTTCTATGCACGATTATGATATAGTGGATAAATCAATGTTCAGTAACGCATATATTTTCACTAAATTGTAACAGTTTTTTGGTGTTGCAGAAGTATGTAGATCTATCGGAAATCTTTCAGGAATCTTTCGGGGGTGGGCAAGTAGTGCAACATGCCAGTGACTGTTAGGGTTCCGCAGTTTGATGTAGATAGGGTCATTTTGGTAATTGATGAAATGGTAGTTAATAACAGAGGGAAAGTTTCTAGTTGCTATAGGATGTGGTGTTTTTAATCTTAAGTTTTTTCCCTGTGCTTTTAGACATCAAGAATTTATGCTAAGGTGTTGAAACTTGGCCTTGACTATTTTAATCACTATACAAACCTAGTAAGTTGTCATTTTAAATTGTATACCGTTATATTGACTTGGCTTTGTTGTTGATAAAAAATAATTGATGTCACAACCCCGTCAGTGTAGAAAATAAATTTTGAATTTGCAAGCTGTCTCTGCTGTCTAAAAAGTAATGTACCAGACTCTATTTTTGAAGTAAACATAAAGAGCAATAGGTAACAATTAATTGCAAGGTAACGCAATGTCCAAAAAATTTTCCATGATTTTCCTTTTTAATTTTTTTCATTATATAAATCACTTGGTCTTTAATGTTTAGTCCTCAATACTCGTGGAAGCACCGATAACAGAGAGAACTGGTATTCTAGTGAGTTTGAATGTAAGTACTCTCAGAATTTTTTTGGAAAAAGTAAGAAATAAAGTTTCGGTATTTGTTTATGTTTGTTAAACGTCTTGTTTGTTTTTCCTGTAGAAACTTTAAAAGATAAGAAATTTACATTTTTAATCAGTTAGTAAGTCAGTAGATCGCAGTTGAGGGCATCCAAAAGTTCCCTTTGCTATAAACTATGATGAGGTATAAAGGACGGCACCACTTGCTGATTCCTTGGATTACCTGCCTACCTACCTACCTACCTACCTACCTGCCCATGATCCGCACCTTATATTGCTGAGTGTTTAGCAAGGAGATATCAAATACCATTTGAGTCTTTGGTGTGACTTGACCTGGGATTGCTCTCTATCTATTGGCAAACACTACAACTATGGCAACTATGGTTTATTTTTGATGATGCTTTTAAAATCTTTTTCTCAATGCGAGCTTTGTTTCACAAAGAAAAAAATCTGAAATAAGTTCAATACAATTTATTTTGGTTTTTATTAGGATGAGGAAGTGAATTATTCACTATTGGATGTCACAAATATGGAGAAGGATCAATTTGTTTTGGCTGCATTGGAAAAAGGAATGGCAAAATATTGGCCTCAGCCGCAGTCACCATATTTCTGTCGCTGCTGCAATTACTCAGAATTTTCATCACAAGCATTACTTGACAGGCACATGCAATCTGCAAGACACTTGGTATAAACTTATAAAGAGTTTTGCTGAGAGAAACTAAGATCATTCAGTCATTGTTATACTCTTAGTTTTGAAAGTGATAAATTTGGTAGGAATTAATCTTAAGGAAGTGTTGGAAAATCATAAACGGTACTTTTTATAAAGCATGATATGCATTTAAGAAATTTTGGCAAGGAACAATACAAATTTTATGGTTACTTTACGTAGGTGAAGGAAAATCTAGTTTTGGCTGGATGAAGTTCTCATTGTTTTGAATGCTCTTGCCAATCCTCCGTTTTTTACTTGAACTTGTGTTTGTTTCTTAGGGCTTTGACCGGCATTATCAAGATGCTTTTTGTATAATTTGTCAATACCATTTTGGAGATGTTGAACAAAAGAGAAATCATATGGATACACCTGTCCATAACAAGGTGAGATCTGTATTGCGAATTTACCTTTGCTAATTAAGTTATTCATAAATATGAAAGGATTTTTAATTTTTTGAAAAATATTTCATAGGACTTTTTAGAATGTGTATATTTTTGAGAAAGATTGTAAGAGATTATGAGCTCTTTAGTTGCTTCATACGTCTCAAGATATTTGGCAGTTTTGGAAATAGGAATGGGGACTGCTCCCTGGTGCATGAGTCTTAGCCTTACGGCTGGGTCAAAGACTTTAAAAATTCTTAAAGAGTTAATAGATAGAAGAAATCAATCAATTTTTTTTCATTTCTACTACAGGCATCTCACCTGATGGAATACAGTAAGAAGCATGCTTCAGAGTATTGGAGTTATTGGCATGATAAAGACAAAAATTTGATACCAGTTTATGGAAATGTTGAAGAGAAACCTTCATCTAATACTGACAATTATAGCATAAAGATTGATGATGATTTACGAAAAGAAACTTTCGAGAAACCACCAGAAAACCTTAGAATTCCTTTCGTTGATGAATTTGAATCACCTCACAGAAAAAAAGATACAGTCTCAGAGGATGATGTTAATATTCTTAAAGGTGAACTACAAGATACTGAGCCCAATGTTAAACTTAAAAATTCAACTGATGTTGATGTAAAAAGCGATTTTTTGGAAGCTCCACAAGAAATACCCAGAGACCCGTCTTCGTTGGACATTGAGGTTTATAAGGAATATGCAATAAGTCACAAAAAGCCTCAGGAAATGAAGACAGAAGAGGAACCAGAAATTTCGCAAGCTAAGGAACCTGAAACTAAACAAAGTGACATAGATGGTAAGCCATTTTCAAATAAGCATATCATTAATTCACTTTGCAAGAAATTGTAGCCCTCCAGGCATCATTGTTTTTAGAAGTTCTTATTCTAATTAAATTGACCTCAATATTTCACATGATAATATTATAAAATTAAAAATTGTTTATGTTTTCCCTGTGCCCATCCTACAATTTTGAGTACTAAATGGAGAAAAAATGCTTAAAATAGTTTTGGCTGTCTAAATGGCTAATAAATAATTTATTTATGCCATCTTTTTGCACAACAGTTTTATGGCATTTTTATTCTGCGGTTAAATAGGAAAGCGATATTTTTGTGGATGTAAGTGTGTGGTTTTGTGATCTGGGACTTTTTGATACTGTGAAATCTTCATGCAATAAAGTGAATGCAGTGTCACACTGCTAAAGTATATTGTTATTTTTATCTCTTAGAATATATTGTCCCGCTAACTGGATTCATGTGTACGGTGTGTCATGAGACGTTGCCAGACAGGGATGTTGCTATTACACATAAAGAAACGAACAGTCATAAATCTAACGTCAAGACCCATGCTCTTTTGTTTGGACCATAACAAGAAGAAACTCTACTATATCTTGGGAACCTGCTTAATTTATTTCGATTTTCAACCTGTTCAATTCAATCACATTTCTTAAATGTGACTAGAATTAAAATCATTTTCTTTTGGTGCAAAAAATTTTTAGAGTATATATGATTTAGACTTTATTTATTTTTTATTTTTTGACATATTTTTACATAAACGCAATATAGAAAATTGAACCTTCCAACTTCATTGATATATCTAGGCTTCCTGATGGTTTTTCCATATTTTGTAATGTGAGTGTCAAGTGCACCATGTTTATTTTATGACGATGCGATTCTTTATTTCCTTAGACATACGTTGTATTATTTATACATTGCTTGTTATTTGTAGTTTCTACATTAAGTATGATTTTACAAAAATGCTAAGTACATTTTCTCTGAGATTGATAATCTTTAGATTTAATAAATTAGACTTTAGACATGATAAGTTCATTCTTCAGTTTCATGTTTTGAAAATCTTAAATCATTTTGAAGGGAAGGAAATCTTTGATGCCTCTTAGATTACACATATACTTGTTATGTATCTTTGCTTTTTTGATTTTAGCTAGTAAAAAAACAAATATAAAATGTTTGGTCCAGGGTTTCCAGGCAGGGGTTTTCCAGGCAGAGGTGGACCCGGAAGAGGTGGTGCTGGAAGAGGTGGACGAGGCAGAGGCGGTGGTGCAAGGGGTGGCCCAGGCAGAGGTGGACCCGGAAGAGGTGGTGCTGGAAGAGGTGGTCGAGGCATGCCATCAAGAGGAGGTCGTGGGGGCCAGGCAAGAGGTGGACAACAAGGAGGATTTATGAATGGGAAACAGAACAATAGAGATGGTGGATTGAAATGGAGGTATCAAGGATGCGTGGGAACATTAACGCCATTTTTTATTGATCCACAAAGACTATTGATGATAAAGAAACAGGTAAACTGCATACAACCCTTTGAATAGACGTGATTGCAGTAGATTGACAGTTTTGTTAAAATCCAATCAATGCCAAGAGCCATATTATTTGAATAATATTTGATAAACCCTGATAATAGTGAGACAAGTTTTGGAGAAATTTATGTCATTTTTGCTACAGTCACAAAATCAAGTCAAAAATATTTTCTGTATGCACAAAATCACACAGGAGAGGGTGAGAAAGTGATTCTATAAATATTGAATTATGAAATTTCTGATTTTTTTGTATAAACAGGTTATTAATGAATGTAAGGAATCAAAGGAAGTCGTACCAATTTGTCAAGAAAATGCACGTTTTGTTTACATTAAAAAGGCCAGAGATGTAAATTTTGCCCTACAGCAGTGTGGAAAGGTATGGATGATGGATAGTTTTTATTTGTTAGGAAATGAAAGTTCCTTAAACTCTTTTTTCTTCAGTTTAGTTCTAAACGAGGCTTTCAGTGGTGAAAATTACCTCACCGTAATTTCCACAAGGTTCCTTGTAGGTGTTTCACAGGAAGGCAGGGTCCTCAGAGATAGCAGTTCAAAGAGAACTGAAGAGGCTATCCTGGGTAAATATGTTCAAATAATAAATAATAAAATAATAATTTAAATCCCCCATCAAGAGCTGAACGCTAAACTCGGCTTCCCTGAGGTCTGAACTCGACCCCTTTACTAACTGTCTAGAGAGTATCATGTAATATTGAGTTGATTGTGTAGTTCATGATTTATGTTGTTTTAGCAACCAGATTGGGTGCGTGCCGGTAAAGGTTTCAGTTGTGGAAGTTGTGATGTTTATACCGATACGCATGAGGAACTCAAGAGACACAATGAAACACTTGCTCACAAAGAGGTATGGGTTTTTTATTGTTAGGTAAAAGTAAAGTAATGATGAAAGTGCTATATGAATTTTTTTAATTATTTTTAAATTCACAATAATATACTGAAATGTTTGTCTAAATCTCTTTATATTGTCTCTAGGTGATTGCAGTTTTCAAAAGGTTGGATCGAACTTGTCGGGAATGGCACAAACAATTCCATGATCCGGTAAGGATGACTTTAAATGTTTTCTGTTTATTTACACTTTTTCATATCCTGTTCGCTCCTGATAAATAACCTAATAGCTAATTTGATTGGGTAGTTGAAGAGGCTGTGAAATAAGTTTCTGGTGGTTTTAAGCAATACAATGCATTGGTGAATACTTTTCTCATGAACTGTCTGTAATTTCATTGTGGAACCATGATTTTATTAGAAAATGCGATTCCCAGTATTCTTTCATTCTGTTTCATAAAAAAATTCTTGTCGTTCTTTCAGGATTTTTCATTATCAGCATATGCATCTGAATGTGAAAGAAATGGAATGACTGTCGACAATTCTGATGTAGTAAGTGTCCCTTCGCAAATGGCAGTTTTGCTAAAAATCTGTGAAAATCCGGCCAACTTTCTTACTGCCAAAATTACTTCATCTTTGCAAGCGCAAAATTAAATTTCGCAGGTTACACTAAATTTTGCGGTTAGGTATAATAACAAGCCACTAAGTTTTTTCCTTTCAAAAAAGACGAGTCGAACTTTTACAGCAGTTTTTTATAGTTAATGAGAGGTTACAATATTTTGTAATTTTTCAGAGGTAATTACATAGATAGAATTACACATTTCTTTAGACCTTGCACAATAGAAAACTTCATGATATTGAGGCAGGGTTGTAGGCGGGGGGGGGGGGGGGGGGCGGAGGTCAACCTTCAGGGTACTGACCCATAGCCATAGGTGGGTCTTTTTTTGCAAAAATAATTTTCGGTTTGAATTTCTACGATGTGAAATTTTTTTTTTAAATTACCCTTCAAAGTATCCAAAAAATTTCCAAAAAGTCCCTGTAAGGAAAATATTTCTCACGTCTTGGGCTACACATACCCCCTGACCGGGGGATATCACGTGTCAAATTTTTGAATTAGGGGTATTCAAGCGAGAAACATGGTTAAGTACCCATAGGTACCAGGGTACTTATTGGGCAAGTGTGTGTACTTACATTTTGAAAGAAATAAGTACCCTTGTACCTCCTGTACGTAAAAGAAATTTCAGAATTGTCTCTGGTCTACTAATAAGGTGACAAGAATTGCATGTATGAAGCTTAACAATTTTAATCACCTTGCAACTTCAGGTAACATCGGCTGCCACGACGACACCATTAAATGATCTATTATTCCAAAACCTGGATTACAATAGCCTCACTGAAGAAGAGTTCGTGTTGGCTTCATATGATAGTATAATGGAAGTTCATTGGCCCAAACCCATCACTGACTTCTATTGTCGAGAGTGTAATTACATGTCGTTTTTATCTCAAGAACAATTGGATATTCATAAAGGATCCGCTGAACATCAGGTTTGTTTCGCATCTTTGCGAAAGATTTTGCAGTTTTTCTAACAAGAAAGGATTTAAATCCACAAGAAATTCAACAGTAAGATAAAGGATAAAGTATTTAGGAAAAACGATGAGGAACAGAAAATAGCACCTGAAACGTTAAATGTGAACTTTTGAATACGATTTTTGAATATCTATGCGCAATTTTATCCATGCAAAGTACTCGTTAGCCAGATTTGCAATGGCGTGGCTTCACCCGGGCTCTTTTTTTGGGCAATACCTTTTGTAACTTTTATGAGGTGCTTTGTGCCTGGCTTTATTCGTTTTTCTGTTAAAATCGAAAACTCCTTAATGTCATGAGGTTGCTTTTAATTAAAGTTTACCACATTTTGTTTTACGTGTAGCTACTTATTTTATATGATGGGTAAAAATGAAAACATTAGTGGATTTATAATAGAAATGTTTGTTTTAGAATTTTGAGATGAACTACAGCACATCATGGTGCGTTTCTTGTCAATTTCATACTGGAACACCTTCTGCATTGGCCGCTCACAATGAAACAGCAAGGCATAAAATGGTTAGTTTACAACTCCTTATTAATTTAATTGATGATTTGTTTCTATTATACGAAGTTGCATATATTGAAAAATCGCTGTCACAAGTCATTTTTTCAAAATTCTGTGAAAGAGTACAATGTACCAAGTACTGCAAGAGTTTTGATTTGCTTCATATTTTAAAATCTCGTTGTGAAATTTATGTAGCTACTTGGTTGTTAGGCGTGTACTTTTTAATGTTTTTAATTCAAGGAGTATTAACACTTGTTGTTGCTCTCGACCGATTCATGCTCTCTGTATTGCTCCACAATTTAACATCTTTTTTATTTAAAAGTCTTTTTTGTGGGGAGCTGCTCCAATTCTCTTTTCAAGTGGTTTAGAGTTGAGAAAACGATATTTTCGACTGATGAGGCCTAATAAGGCCGAGATCCGTGGAGATCGTAGCTCCCGAGCTAGATCTGAGTAGTGTGATCGAGCAACACTTTTGTTTTTTCATGCCATATATAGTTGTTACTTACATGATATGTTCTCTTTTTCAAGATTGTAAAAATGTTGGAAGACGTTCGCTTGAAATCACTGGAGTTTTACAAAAGATGCAGTAGGAGCAAAACAGCAGCAACTACACAATTTAAAGGTGAGTTAAATTTTTTAAGCCATTTGTTTTTGATTGCTTAATTTCAAATCCCCTTTGAAAAACCGGTGATTTTATCTTACTTTAGTCCTCACCTCTACCATAAGACTCACTTTTATATCCTGGTGGTGTATTTAAGAATGGTGAAACTTGTATTTTAGGCCCACAAACAGGTCAGTCAGCTCCCAAACCATTGATGGTTCAAGATGGATTCAGTTTCAACCAACAAGCTAGTGCAAATTATTATGGTTACACGAGCTTTCAAGACAAGAACTCGTAAGATTTTTCTTCAATTCATTTCACGGAAAAGGTTCTCCGTGTGTCGCATAGCTTGTAATTCTTTTTCGAGTTTTTTAATTGGTTAAGATACTCTGAGTCCTAAATCCAGCTACCTCATGGGAATTTCGGTGGTGAAATTTAATTACAACTGTTAATTTCACAAGGTTCCCTGTAGGTGTTTCTTGTAGGACCCTTCTGCGATAACAGGCCGTTCTCGTGAAACGCCGACCCTTCTGCGATAACAGGCCGTTCTCGTGAAGCGCCGACCAAAGAGATTAGTTTTTGTTCTAATGAACCTTTGGAGGGAGGGGGTACAAGTAAATGGTGCGAATAAGGGTAACTACCTAGGGGTATCAATAAATGGAAATTTTAAATTCATCAATTCAAAATTCATGTGTGACGTAAATGACTTAGAATGGCCCAAATAGTAATATTAAGACGGATTTTACAGGTATCATTTTCCTTCTCTTTTCAACATAAGGTCAATTTGCATAGGATCAATATTGATTTCTCATCGTATTTCATCTGAATACGTAGAAACAATGAAAGATAAATTAAAATTTAACTTATGAAATTACTTTTGTTTATTCAGTTACCCAAACAACGCAAACAGTCCACGTGGTAGAATGAACCAGGTAAAACTGAAGTAAAATTTGTAGCCATATAATATTTGTAGCCATATACAAAATCTCTAACAAAATCACCAACTTCTTATACTATATATGTTCATGCATGGTAATTTTCTTGCATACCTTTAAATAAAGGTTGAACCTAGGGTTATTACACTTAATGAATCACCTAATACAATGGAATTATGAAAACGACGTCACTGTACGTGTATAAACTGGCGTTGACACCCCTTTATCCCTTTAACTGCTTGCATACCAAAGGGGGTGGGGGAGCATGCAGTTGGTACCAGACACGATGGTATTAAGCTCGAAATTTTGGAGGACTACGTGATACCATCACCTCCTCTGCAGCTAGTACCCTGAGTACCATCTGACTTTGTATAGTGCTAGGTATATACCACCCCTAAAAGCTTATATGACCTGCCAGTTTTGAATAAGGGTTCATTCATAAAAGATCCCATATTGAAAAATAGACCGAGAATGTCAATTTTTGTCATACATTGTATATGCTTGTGTAATTTCTAGTAATGATTTGATAGGGCTAATGTAAGAGGACATGCATCTGATATTCGTCTGCGGATATCCCTACCCTAATTTTCAGTGACTCTTTATGGATATTTTCTGCCCTCACAACCTCAATCGAATCCAGGAAGTTCAAAAACAGAACAAGGCCTCAGCACCACGAGTGCATAACTGAAAATCCGGTGAGGTGTGAGAGCAGGGAAATTCCCTAGGAACAGAGAACTTGTTCGACTACTTTGGAGCCACGAACTAATTGATATCATATCGATTATCAAAAAGTGTTTTTCCCTTCTTTGTTCATTTATATGCCTTAACCTTCGGCTTATGTTTATATGCTATGTTGTGCGTTATGCTAGTTTGTTGCAGATGATTGAATTATAAAAATAAATAAATGGTACATGGAACAAAATGGGTTGAAAAAATATTTTGCAGTTCAAGAAAAGGAAATAATTTACTTTCCCAAAATGTCTTGAAGTCATTAACATTGAATTTTCCACAGACTTGCGAGTGTCCATGGCTGATTTTGTGTATTTTTTCATAAACAAGTTTATTTTTATTATCAGTTACGTTTCATTTTTAGTCACTTAGTACCCAAAAATATGTAACAAATCCAATTAATTTTTCTACATACTACACTATACTACACACGCAATCCCCCCCCCCCCCCCGACCTTTGAATTTTGTGGATCAAATCATTCATTAATATCATGCTGTTATTTTCTATCACACATTTTAAGAGTCTCATGCAACTAGCTGGAATGAAACGTGAACAACCGTCCCCAATCTATGATATGCAGAAGAGAAGGTTTGGTTTGGAAAGGTTCTAAGGTATGTGTTTGTTATTACAAAGGTACGTGAAAGTTACGTGTTGATTTTAAAATTTTGATTGAAGTATTTGAGAGTGTGTCTTTGTTAGTCTTTGTAGTGAATATTAAATAGCCTTTTCTTTACCATAATGGCCCTAAGCTGTGTTTGCGTTTTTAAGTATGTATGTCATAAGCATATCTCAGCCTCAAACTTGAATTTTATGTAAGCATGATCATTATTTACAAAAAACTTAAATAGCAACCCCGAAGCCCAAAAGCACTAAAAAACAGATAAAAGTTGAAATTCTTAAGCTCCTTGCCCTCTCCCTGAAACCTTTATTTCATTCATTGTTTGTTCGCCTTTTAAGAACTTTAATAAGATTTAAAAAATGCTCAAAAGGAGCAAGCTGATGAAGAGACGTCGGCATGTTCAGGGCTGTGTCCTATAATCCTCAGTTTTCCCACACTTGCATCGCTGGTGAAACTCCGCTTCCCCCTTAAACCGTGAAATTTTTTCTGGATTCGGGGC